>UELU01142608.1:172150-184336 GCA_900490025.1 Megastigmus dorsalis
TGGGTTTCAATTAGCTGCCGTTCGTCGTTCCATATAATAAAGATTCGCGGCTGCATCGCTCCGATATACTCACCTTGATAAGCCAAGGACGCCATGCATCGCTCGATTAATTCGATCTACTTTCCAAGCGTGCAGCCAGAGAAAGAGAGAGAGAGAGAGAGACCTTCACCCGATTACAATTTCCCGCGGTCGCGAGCAGAGAGAGAGAGAGAGAGAGCTGAAAACGAAGGACGCCGGCACATCACGCGCGCCGCAAGTCTTTAAAAAGCCGACCGCCACTGTGTCTCTTGCTCTCTTTCTCTCTTTCTCTCTTTCTCTCTGTGTATCGCTGATTTATAGGGGAAAAATGGATTATTCACAAGCGCTGGGATTAGGGTTTTAGCCTCGATGCTGTAGTTTTGCGAGGAACTGGATTAGGGTATTTAGATTGGGGATGTTTTTGCGAAGAGACCACGATTATGTCGTTTTTCTTTAAGCAAATATCAAAGAGAATTATATTTACGACATTTATTTACAGATCGAAAGTATATAGATTATCAATGGTAATTGAATAATGGGCGAGACTTTATTAAGTCGATTTTGGCTTATTCTTACCACATGAAATATAATTGCACCACGAGTTTCTAATGTTTTTTTTATTAACGTGCTTCTATTTTTCCCCATTATCGCATGTTCAAGAAGGAATAATTTAATAACTTTTAAAGTAACATTTTTCACTCGTTACGATTCACCGACTTTCATATCCCGATCAAGCGATGGAGCAGTATTCACTTTTGTTATAAACACTCGTAGACCCACCGGCCGGCAAAAACTGAACTAGAAAATCAGACTGGCGGAAGATTTTCAAAACTATACACCTGTTCAAAACTATACAAAAATTTCCTTCTTCTTGCCACACATTTCGATGTATCACAGTATATTCTCAAGTTCGAACATCGTTTGTACAAACAACAAATTTAAAATATCATTGTATCGGTCTACGTTCTAGCACTGACATTACGGAATAGCTCGATCATCATCGAAAGCAACAAAATTATTAATTACGAGCAAACGTTTAAATCTCTCTTTCCGTGTCCTTCGTGGTTATACGTAATTGGGATGCGCGAGAGAAAACCAATATAGGCTCTGTATATAAGCGTTGAGGATTAAGCTGATTCTTGTACATCCTTCATTTATTATCGCTGATTACGACGTCTCTTCCTCCTGTTAGGAGGTCGCGGACAAGGAATGACCTGTTAATTTTTAAAGGGATCGCTCTAGCTATATATCGATCCAATAATTGTATCGTTAACTGTGTGGCATTTCTCTTTGCAGCAGATATTTTAAATATAATCCATTGTGAGCAAATTGAATGGTAGGTAGTTGACTTGTACCTTTAAATAAAATTTTATGCGCTTCTTTTTGCCAATCGTCTAATGCGACAAGTTGCGATGTTTAATTTCTTTTTCAATCAGGAAAACATTTTACTCTTTAACAGATTTCATCTAATTATATTTCAACTTGCACACCCAAATACGATCCTTAGAAAAAGAAAAGGTCGAAAAATATTGTTCAAAAAGCCCAAGCTAAGCAGTCGCATCTGCATTCACGCGAGGTGCGTCCGAGCAATGTAACACCGTCAGACTAAGAAAAAGAGATCCAAAGCCTAGTCAGTTCCGACATCCCCCCAGGATATACGGTAACCCCAGCGACAGCAGCGACAGTCTGTCGACTAAAGCGTGACCGCAACAGAGGCCATAAAGGCCCCGAGAACTTTGGTCATCGTTTAGCGGCTTCGCTGCAGCGTAGTCGGACACACTTCGCAGCCCTTTAGACTACCTAGAACTTTCCGTAATTAGCCGCTCAACTGGATGAAAGATACGCCTCTTTGCGGCTATAACGCGACCCTATAACGCCCGCCACCTGCACCAGAGGAAAGACCCCCCCTCCCGCGCGACATCGACGTTGGATTAGCTGCTGCTGCAGACTCTCCCTCCTATATGCAGCCAATGCGTTCGTTAATTCTGCCCGCGATAAAGGAGATCGATAGGCGAGGGCCCGATGCTCGCGGTGCTGCTTGCCTTAGGCTTTCGCCGGCTCTGGATTATACGACTTTTCCTATATCTACCACTATGCTTTATACCGCTGTGCTTTAAGCTTGTAACTAATGCCTGAAGGATGTTTTTGTTCTCGGATCTGTGTTAATGGATGCTTGTACGAAGAGTTTCTCATATACGCCTTTTGCGGCTATATAGTTCTGGTAGAGTTCACTGAGAAAACAATGCCTTTATGCTATAGACAGAGAGAATTTTTGGGTAATATTACTGATTCAAATTTGAAGTCTATGTGCTTTTGCAAACTCGAGAAACGCGGCAAGTTGGAATAAAAATGGTTTAGACTTTATATATAGAGAGTCGTGCAAACTCGTTTAAAAAAGTGCATAACTTTTCAGAAATATATAAGCAATCGTTGTTTCTCATAAACAATAATCCTATATCAAGAGTAAAAGTGCGGAAACAAGAAATTCCTCTCACTTGCATTTCCCGTGCATTAAGAACAGCAACGAAAGCCCCTGCGGGATTTTTCAAAACATCTAAATTTCTCTAAACATCGCAGAGAGAGAGAGAGAGGGAGAGAGAGAGAGAGAGGAAGCGAAGCTATCGAGTGGTTCTACATCCAATTCTAAGGTTCACACCTCCGGCCATAAACGTCGTCGTGGCGCGCGTAACGCCCGGAGTTAACCATCTCCTCTCGGTGGGTAGTGAAAAAGCTTTAGGACGCCGGTGACGCATTTGCTTCGCTTGCGAAAAGTAAAAAAGAACAGCGCTGCGATAGAAGAAGAAGATGAAGAAGGAGAGAGTTTCGTATCGTGGGCGTAAACTCGCTAAAAAGGATAGCTGCAATCGGGCTTTTTTAACGACGCGCGCCCGCGACCCAAAGACGTAAAGTTTCGCGGAGTGGGTTAGATCTTCAGCGCAGCGGCAGCTGAAGGAGATTGTAAAATTTTACGAGTCGCCTTATATGCGCTAACACCTACGTGTTGGTCTTTTCTTTTTGTTGCTCCCTCGCTTTTTCGAGGGTAAGAGTGAAATGCCGCGTGTTCGAGTTATGACTTTCGGCGATGGATGAGCGTATTCTTCAGATTAATTGGCTTGCGCGGCTACGAGATTTCGATTGAGTTTATATGGGACGATTTCGAGATGGATATCTTTTTTAGTTTAGTGCGATGCTTTTTGCGGTAGATTTGTGCGACGCTACTTCTTAGCTTTTGCCTTTTTTTTATTCCGTTTGAAATTGTGTTTTTATGAAAACTCTGTTGCTCGAGTGTGCACTATTGAACTTTATTTTATTCCGAGGTTTGAATCGAAGATTGGAAACCGAGTGAATAGCAATTTTCGGAATAAAAAAGATTATAATTTTATTGTGAGTCATACTGAAGCATTCTTACGCTCGTAAGCCACGTTTTTGTTCTTCGGAATTCAAATTTCGAATATTTTTTTTCTATGATTTCTTTAAAACTATGTTTTGTGTTTTTTGTTGTTTACTTTCATACGGTTTTTTCAGCATTTTTTTAATGAACGGGCTGGTATTTGTTACTGTGTATCTGTTCAGGAGAAACAAAAGAATTCGTTATCCATCGCCAATTATTTCGAGCATCCAAAACCAATACCCGAATAAATAAATACCATCAAAAATAGATCGAAAACTAAAATGCCGCGCGTATCATCGTCTCAGTCAACAAGATAAAAAAAAATCACCGTGGTCAGCCAACTTTTCACACCTTTAACCCTAACGATAACCTAAAAATACCTCAAACGCAAAACATTATAAAAGCCTCAGAGGCGAACTCGGATGCAAAGATCAAAGTCTCTCTCTCTCAGGGCAAAGCTTTTGCACATACATATATGTGTATAATAAACGAAGCCCAGCGGTATATTGACCTTGGCTCGCTCGGCCGCATCCACTCGAGCACGAGTCTTTTATCAGCTAGCAAATTTTTAGTTTTCAAAGAGCCGATGCATCGGACGTGGCTTTTGTGTGCATATATATATGCGCTCGGCTTGCATGTTTGATTCATGAGAGCGGCTTGGGTAAAGCAGGGGTGTTTATGCCGCGTCGATTTTGTGCTTTGGTCCAGCCCTGCAGGCGCTTCCTTAGAGTCCCTCGTCATCAATTGCCGACTATCGGTATTGAGAAATATGCGGATATGCGGGTGAATAAGGTCGGAAAGGTTTTCGACTAGGGAAATTTAGTAAAGAAAAGTTTACGTACATAAGCATGCATCTTCCTTATTGAATTGCAGTCATTTTCTTTGACTAACGTGAATTGTATTTTTTGTTATCGAAATGAGCTATTGGGCAGTTTGTTTTAAAGAAATGTGTAGCTTTAGTTTTTCTCTATGTGCTACAGTTTTCTAGACTGTGTGATTTTTCGCTCAAACGCAGGTGAAGTTGTCGAGCGTCTGAGATGTTTTTTTTTCGATGTTGACATTGTTAATAGTTTCGCTGAGGTATAAAGTTTTCGTTGATCTAAATTTTTTTCCTCTTTCTTCTGAACTTTCCGCTGGTAAAGTATCTCGACTCTTGTCGACTTTTAAGGTTGATCGTTGTTCAAGTTTCTATTTTGATAAAAGTAATTTTGAAAATTATTATACGCCGGTTCAGCGGCTCGTATAATTTGTAAAATGCAAAGTATTTTTAATCAAAGTGTGAATATATTATATTACAGAGAGAATGCATATTAAAGACTTTTCGACATTAAAATCCATTTTTGTCTGCATTACGAAATAATTCATTCCCGGTACACGCTACGTATATGCTTTTTAATTTGATGAATAATAAAAAGCTCGGACGCGTTCGTTCAGAATTTTTATCATTAAAAACATTTTTGTCCACGTTACGAAATAATTTGTTGGCCGGTACTAATGCGTCGGCCATTTCTGCGAGTTCTTTTTTATGGCTCTGTCCAACAGTTTCACCCGGCAAAAGCAGGCAGACCAATTTACCGCGCAAAAACTAAAAGAGTTAACCGAAATTCTCCCAAGTACTCATTACACGGTATGTATTAAAAGTACAAAAAGTGCCCGAATGTCGGTGGAATACTTATTAATGCATACGTTCTTTCAGCCGTGATAAAGATGACAAAAAAATTCGTTACGTTCGATATTTCTTTATTTTTATTCAAATTTTGCAATCAAATAACGCATCGCGTATACGTTGACAATGAAAATCTCCCTTTTTTTTATTAACATTGCGTGCAATCCATATTTGTAACAAATTTTCCGAATACATTTTTATGAGAAAAATGCATTAAGTTTTATTGAAACGACCGACTGGAGAAAGTTAAACGCGACATTCAAATGATTCTCCCCCTTTTACAACTTTTTACGGCTCTTTTGAACGGCTATGGCCGTGCCATTTTGTATACTGGAATTTATATAGACAGATGTATTTCATAATGCTTGCGGAAGGTAAAATAAAATGAAATGACGTTGGTTATATTATTGCGAGGTAATTTTTTCAACTTCACTAAATAGAGAAAGTAATAATGTATACATTTATTTTATATTTACCAAAAATTCCGGCTCTTAACGTTCCAATTCAACACCTTTGCGTAGTATCTCAATGGAAAACTGCAGATTCGTCCAAGTTATCCGTTCTTAAAGTCCGCGAAAGAGAAAACTCGGTATCGGCACGCAGTGAAATTAAAGCTCTGCATATTCTGCCTCGGCTCTTCTCAAGTCTCGAAAAACAGAACGGACTTAGCCGCATATCTCGCGCAAAGGGAACGAAAGTAAGGAAAAGGGAGAAGAAGAAGAAGAAGAAAAGAGGGAGAAAAAAGACCTCATTCCGGATTCATGAGGCGAAATTGAGGATCGGGAGCCGAGCGAAAACTCGCGGCCAACTCGTTTCGCGGCTGTGGCGCGCCGCCACCGCCACCGCAGCTCGTCTGCATTATTAAAAGCCTAATAACTCGTTCTCCGCGAGACACCTTTCGTTGCATTCTCTCTCTCTCTCTCTCTCTCTCTCTCTCTCCACACACGTGTATATAAATACGGCATGCATATCAGGCCGACGTATACCCCCCTCGTGTTGTGTCGCGCTCGGGAAATTTACGAGGGAACTCGCGGCTGTTGTCTGTGTCGTCCGAGTGAGATGGAAAGGACAAAAAAGAAAGCGCGTTAATTGCGATGATTTCTCGTTGGTGGAAATATTAGCGTAATCGCTGTGGGCATTGACTGAGGGTTTTTTTTCGCGGGAGAGTTTACTTTGCGCGCAGCAGAGGAGGAATTTGATTTTTTTTTCTGTCTCTGCATTTCGGTCGTATTTTGAAAATTTTTAATACGTATCTCTGTATAAATATCTAAACTTCGACAGACGTGGAGTTTTGCATTGAAGTAGGGGAATGAAAACGTTCATGGGAAAGTCATGTTGCTCACGATACGCGTACCTTTACAGTATTTTTTTTTTTTTTTTTTTTAACTGGAGGCAGAAGCGCTATAATTTATGTATATAAGTATACGTATATATATAATTATGACGAAAAAAATTATGCAGCGTAATAAAGTGAATAGTAAAATTAGTATTTACACATTTAAATTCTTACGATTTATTTTTCGCGTTACGGCCATTATATCAATGATTATATTATAACAATTTAAATACTTGCGATACTTATTCTGCGATTTTACATAATGGCTTATACAGCAATTATGTAAAATTAAGTTTTATATTACATCGAAAATTATTATTAATGTTGTCTGTTTGCAGAAATAATTTATCAGTATTGTACTTTGTAATTTATCGAACATTTCTCGTAATATTGCCTATTAATTTTAATGAAAATAAAGTATTACCAAATTGACTGCATATAAGCAAACGAAATCAAAGCCTCGAGTAATTATATTTTATTTAATTAATCAAGCAAGCAAACATCAATGATGCATTTTATACCTATATTAAAAGTTTCGAATTATCGTATTATCCGATATAACGGGCGTAAACATGTCCTAAAAAAGAACGAAACAATACGTGGCCAGGATGCATCGCTCCACATTCGTTTTACTCCCATCAACTCCAACCCGAAGGGAAAATCTACCGAAAACAATACATCTCGTTCCGCATTGTCTCCAATTAACACCGCAAACTCCCATATATCTCAAACTCATCAAGTCCGGTCAAAGACTCGCTCGGGGCACTGTAACAGTTAGCCCAAACACCATTGGCCACAAGATACTTATCCCTTTATACGATCGCGCGACTCGAGTTACGATTCCGCGCGGCGCCAATCTCCATCGCCCTAAATCAATGCTTTTTTGCAAGTCAACCGCATAGACAAGAGAGAGAGAGAGAGAGAAAAGAAACATACAACAGCTTGCGAGCAAAGAAAAGCAGCCGAAAATAAATCAACGGTGGGATAGAGAACGCGAAACGGCATATCGATTGCCGTTGGCTGCTGCAACCCCCATAAACACATCCTCTCGAGTAAAAAAAGGGATACGTACATACACAGACAGAGAGAGAGAGGAGAGAGAGAGAGAGTGCATAAATAAAAGCTGCCGGCGTCCTCGTTAAAATAAATTAAGACGCTGTATAACCGCGTCTGACCCATCTCTGGCCCTTACTACTCACTCCTGTATGTAGGTGTGTGTATATATATATATATACAAATGGGGTAGAGGAAGAGAGGCTGAGAGCAGTGCGGCACCGTTACTACTGGGGCTGCACGCTCAGAAATCAAGAAATATAGGGTAGCGCGGGAGCCACCGCCGCCGCTGCCGCTCCCGCTGCTGCACACGGCGCCACAAATCAGCCGGAGCGAACGAGCGAGCGAGCGAGCCCCGCTACCGCCGGCGCGCCGAGATTATCGCCAGGAACTCGATAACGCGGCCTCCTTCTCCTCCTCCTCCTCCTCCTCCTCCTCCTCCTGCTCCTCCTCCAGGAAGCGGCCCGAGCACCTGACGGCAATTTCCTCTCTCTCTCTCTCTCTCTCTCTCTCTCTCTTGCCTGGCTTCGTCGCGATTTACGTCCTCCACGACTGGCGAACGGGGCTTGGAAAACGAAAGCTATACGGCGAGGCAAGGAGCTTGGAAGAGATGGAATAAAGAGGGAAAATTAAAGAAAGCGTAGGCGGGAAGAGTTCGAGTTGGATTTGAGATAAATGTTTATCGAGCGTTGATGCATCGTTGCCGCGTAATATGTTGTTGTACGAGAAGCTGGAAATAAAGGAGGTCGTGTACGAGTAAAGGAACTTACGCTGGAGAAAGTATACGGGAAGGTAATTTTTCGGACGCCGAGTCTTACGCGGGCATAATTGCTTTTGAGACCCCCTTCTCGCTTTTGTCTGGCGGATTTCAAGTGTAGGTAAAACGGGGGAATTGTGTATATAAGGAGTACACGCGGAGGGACAAAATAACTAACAGGAATACAGTGGGAGACTGAACAACACTGCTAATTGCTTTAGCAGTATGTTATCGCGCAAACTAGGACTTGCTTTAATTACGTGTAACTTTTAATTAATAATAAGTTATATGCGCGGCTCTGTTTGCTCCGACTCTTACGGCGTTTTCGGTACTTTCTAACGTCTTGTTGGGGATGTTTGTGCGAACGCGAATAATGGAAGATACAGAATTTAACCGAAATTTAATTTAACCGAAAATGTACTTAAAAAGAAAAACATCTGTATTCCGATCGAACCAAAAATAAAACACCATAATTTATTGGAATGCTAATTTCCACCGAAATTTCGCTCCGAAAAAGAAAAAAGAAGAGTCAAGAGTAAAAAGAGTAGCGCCGGAGTGACAACACACAAAGCGCGAGCAGATGCACGTAAAACCTAAAGAGAGCGCGGAATACATTTGAATTCGAAATGAATAGAGAGAGAATGGCTCGAGGGAAGAAAGCAGAGTGACAGGGATAATAAAAAAAAAGAAGAAGAAGAAGAAGCCAAGTAGCCAAGTAGCCATAGGAAGTGCAGAAAAATAGTGGCGGAGCAAAGAGAAAAAAGAGTCGAATAAGAAGAAAGAGGAGGAGCGGAGCTGCTGCCGCTGGAGGAGGAGGAGGAGGAGGAGGAGGAGGAGGAGGATGGAATCGAAGGAGGCGGTGGCGAAGAGATGAAATCGTCGTCGGCTGGTTTATTAGCCCAATGAAAGAGTTATTGGTGGGAATTAACGAGACGAGCCGGGGAATCGGGACCTCGTACTTCGCTCGACCTCAGAGAGACAGAGAGAGAGAGAGAGAGAGAGAGAGAGAGAGATTGAATTAAAATTTTCTTGGGTGAGGCGAGGTATTACAGGATGTCTTTTACGAGGACTCGAGTAGAGACGCCCGTTCATTCGACTTCTCTGCGCCTCTCTATAGACAGCTGATTATTTTTCCTTAGCACATGATTTCCTACTTGAGGTTGCTTTGGATGATTGTGCGGATCAACAGTTAGTCATTTTCTTTTTGTTAACCGCGCTTGAAATGTAATAAACCCGTAAAAATCAGATTACGACAAAAAATTGTTTTTTATGTTTTTTTCAAGCAAGCTTTTAGATTATCTTTCATTTGAAAAAAAAAAAAAATACAAGAACATTTTGATTTTCTTTGTGTATAATATTAGAGATTGTTGTAAACAACCATGAAAGTGCATCCGCGATAGAAATAATGACGATTGTAACATTTTTCAGCGCTAAAACTAGGTGTAACGATAAATAAAAAAACAAATTTTTGCACCATTGCTTTAACAATCGCTAAAAATAAATTACTCCTTCACACGCAGAAAAATTATCGCGCGTATCACAAAGTCAGAGGATTGTCAGGAAGGTCACTTAATCGGGTATGGCTGGTGGGGCATTTCAGCTGACGGAGCTCGTGGGAGTTAAATGAGGCGGAAGTAAGCGCGGGGTGAGAGGCGATGCCGAATGAGTCAGAAGAATGCACGTACCTGGATCTGGCAGACGACTTCGCCGAAGGGCCAGCAGCTGTAGATGGCGGGCATGAAGCCGAACGGAGTCACCAGCAGACCGATCGCCAGGTCGTTGCTCGCCAGGCTCGTCAATAGATACCGAGGCTGCTCCATTCCACCGGAAACATACAACCATACGTCGATCTTTTCAGGATTTTCTTTTTCTTTTCTTAAACTTTTTACTTATTTTTTTTCAATTTGCATTGTTTGTCGATAAGGAGAATTTTTATGTTGAATTGCCGATATTTATTTGTGTCAGATTCTAGCATATACTTTATAATTTGTCAACCGCTTTGTACTTTACGTTACATATATTCAAAAATTTAGAAAAAAAAACAACGTGTCAAAGTTTCTGCGGTGTTAAATTGCTACTTCAACATCCTTTGAAGTGGTATAATGTTGTAAAATTCATTTCCATTCAAAAAATTACAAAAGAATCAACAGTTCGCGGAAATTGCACAATTTCAAATATTTATCAAAATGCACATTCAAAAAGTGACTCTTTCAAGAGAACGTACAAAGCCATAATCGTTGAATTTAATTTTAAACAAAATATTTCGTTTGCTTTATTATTCACGTTTCCCACATATTCACTTTTATGGCGAAAACGTTATTCTTTGATATTCCTACAAAATGACATTACATTTCATTCCATTAAAAAAATGCAATAAGCCTCTTTGAACTTTCTTTGGCAACCCGCTAAAATTTTCTCTGGCTTTATAATTAGCCTAATTAGAATAATGAATTCGCTTAATATCCAAGCAATCGACGCAACGTGACGGGATGCATCGCAGTGCAGCGAGGCAAGACTCACCCCGAAACTGTAATTAAAACTTTGTCGCTGCAACTGACATATAATATTACGCGCATAGCTAGAATATTAAGGGTTCACATGTGCTCTTACGTTCTCCTCATATTGCCAAGTGAAGCTGGGCGTTTGGAGACTGCTATACGAATGGCGCGCAGTTCAGATTGACGAGAATTACTTAGGAGAGAAATGTTATATATTACACGCGAATAATGGTGATAATTGTTTTTGAAGGATCGTTCTGGTTTGGTGTAAGTGGTTTGAAACGATATTTTTTATGTTGAGCCTCATTGAATATAATATTGTGCGACTTGAGAAAAATATCAAAAAACATTTTTAGCTTCGTAATTTAAGATATCTCGAAATTCTTGTAATATAGAATATCTCAAAAGGCTGACGTAAATTCAAATATATATAGGATGTAATAAGTATGAGACTTTTGTAAGACTGTGTATGCAGACATGACATTTAGTTTTACGAGTCTTGTGTATTCAAATTTAGGTGTTAAGACTGAGACGAATATATTTTAAACTTCGACGAATACTATCTCAACATAAATTTTACCGCAGGTAAGTACTGTAAAAATTTCAGAAAAATCGTTACGTAGTTTACTGTTACAAACATTAAGTTGATTTATTGATTATCACAAAACAATTTATTTTTCTCGGTGGTTTTTTTTCTATATTCAGCGAAGGAAAAATCGACAGTCGACAATAGAAATTGTAACGTAAACGCATTTAAAAATACCATTTTTTTAAAATCGGAGGCTATTTATAGAAATAAACGTTGAAACATAACTTGAATTTATAATCAATATACCAATAAAAAAATGCAGTTGCGCAAGAAAGCGCCATTTTATACATTTATCCGAATCGCGCACTACAAACTAGTAACGGTAATGTGAAAGAATGAATAGAATTCATCTCATTCTATCTCTATTTATCTTCGACATGATCTTATTCAGTATTGCTCAATGCGATGCATCGATTGACATTATTTTCGAAAAAATCTTTCGGGATTTAAAACCTTACCAGGTGACATTTTTCATTGATCAAACTACCGGACTATACGCAAACAAACGAAATTATATTTTTCAAACGTTCATTCAAAAAATGCCTTGCGCTTTCTTTGACATAAATAGAATTCTACTTGACGGTAATCGCCGACTTCTTACTCCACAAATATTTTCAAATCCCAGACATGTTTCTTTAAATATCATATTTGACGATGACGACTACAAGATTGCCAAATCGTTAATTGATGTACTAACACAGCGATCAAGTATACATATGCGGCCACAGTGTTTGGTGATTTCCTTCAGCACAAACTTATCATCGATGAAAAATATTGAGTCGGTGCTTCGATATGCCTGGACTTACAAGTTTATGGATTTTTCCATATTGACCATGGAATTAAACGAAACAAGCCTTTTCAGTTATAATCCTTTTTAT
>UELU01142609.1:0-34415 GCA_900490025.1 Megastigmus dorsalis
GATACTAGAAGTAATATAATAAACCTTTCGATTAAAAATAAGTATGAACAAATTCAATATGTGGGCGTATCAATGGATTCAAATGAATACAGCGCATTGCACATCGAATGGAATGAAAACTTCGATAAAGAAGCATTCCGATTTAAAGATAATCGTGAAAATAAAAGCGATAAATATGAAGAATATGATGATTCGTATAAAATCTCAATAAAAGAGATTTACGATAAAGTCAAATCTTACGAAAATATTAATACTAATCAGAAAAAGGAAATTATTAAACTAATAGTGAAGTATAAAGAAGTATTTGAAAAAAGACCGGGATTATTAACTAATTATACGCATTATCTAAAACTAAAGGACGACAGTCCATTTTTTACTAAGCCGTATCCGATTCTTATCGCTTATAGGGATAAAGTTAAAGAGGAAATTGATAAAATGTTAAAATTAAATATAATAAGACGATCGTCAAGTCACTATATTAATCCGATAGTATCAGTTAAAAAGAAAGATGGCTCAGTACGTTTATGTTTAGATGCGCGAAAGTTAAATGAGCGACTCATAAACGATTATGATGCACCGCCAGGGGTTGAAGAGATTTTTGCGCGATGCCAAAAGAAAAACTATATGAGTACGCTAGATTTAACTAGCAGTTATTGGCAAATTCCGTTAGCAGAAGAAAGCAAAAAATACACAGCATTCATGTGCGATAATCGTGTATATGAATTCAATGTAGCAGCTTTCGGGATTAAAACGAGCTCGGCAGCTCTTACTCGTGGGTTAGATATACCTATTCACGACTTAAATGAATTTTTAATTGCATTTATTGACAATTTGTTTATAGTATCCAAAACTTTTGAGCAACATTTAATGCACTTAGGCATATTATTTGAAAAATTACTAAAGAATAACCTTAGATTAAATTTTAAAAAATCAAATTTTGCACAAAATAAAGTCCATTTTCTAGGACATATTATATCAGCTGACGGTTTAAAGCCGGAAACCGACAAAATAGCTTCTATAAAAAATTTCACTGCACCTAGAAATATTAAACAATTGCAAGCATTTCTAGGGTTCGTAAATTTTTACACAAAATTAAAACAAAAATAAAACAAAACGCACCAAGGCTGAGATTTTTTGGTTACTTAGTCAACTATTAACATTTTTTATGGAAATAATAATTCATCTAAAACCAGAAAGAAGATATTATAAAAAATTAAAATAGAAACATAAACTGATAAAAAACAACTCAGTCTATTGCACTCACTCTTTTATTTATTTAAATTCTACGTCTTTCTTAACAGCATTTTTATCATTATTAAAATTAAAATAAAAATGCTCTCCTGAGTCCCGCGATATACATGGGAAGTACATGCAACACGAGACCGAGGAAGAAACTGAGGTTACAAATTCACAATGACAGAAATTAAGACGGATAATTTTAAACGGGTATATGGAAAGGGAAAATTGCGTGAGTGGGGATTACCACACACGCTATTATTTGGAGACTCAAGTAGAAAACAAAAATTTGAAATGGTTAGAGGAGAGGAAAATTAATTAATATTCAAAAATTATTATTCTTCACAGTATTTAACGTAGTCTTATATAAATTTTTTAAGAACATTGTGTCTTCTACTCTATTGAGTGTTGCTATGAAAATATATATTCAAAACTTCCGAAAACTCTCTTTTAAATTTACTTGTCTCTCTGTCTACAATCTTAATATAGTCAAAATCAATGACGTGTCCCGTGTCTTTTACATGGAGGGCCAAAGCCTGAAGAGGGGAGTAATAAAAACTCCCGAAACGTTGCGATTAAAAAATTGCTTCACCCCATATTTTGGAAAATAAAGCGAACAATAGAGTGGTTTTAATATTTTGAAACTGGCATTCGATCACTAACATGCCTGCTCAACAGAAGAGTACAGCTGTGGGCCACTACATATTAAACCGTCATGACGCCGAACGCAGGTCAATAGCCTCTTCGCCACAACAACCTTCGAAATTTAGTACATGGTTTTTCTTGACGAGTATTCAACGTATTTATAATCTTTATTTAAAATCTCAATTTGTAAAATTCATCAAATTTTCCAGAAAGCTTATTTCTTCTCGAGCACACCTAAAATTTTTACTTAGCTGTAGAACGCACGATGTTCTGCCCAAACATATCTCTAAATTTTCAAAGCATTTTAATGTCAGCATTTCTTTTCATAGTAGTTTCATTAGTAATAAAATACGGCAGTTTTCACTACATAACAAGAAAAAGATGTTGAATTATGAAATTTCTGATATAAATCGCCATATCAAGTTTTTAAACTCCGAAATTGACAAGACGAAGAATATCCTCCTTAATTATATCCCCGTAACCTTGTTTAATGCTTTCACCACGTTCTATGACAGAACTCTGAATTCTTTTACGCTTCGACTATCGCGCACACACAAAAGAAAACTAGATTTTCTCATCTATTCCTACTCAGAGAAACCCTCTGATCCGTCTAGTAATACTTTACAAATATACGACAGAATCACAGACATTGCTGATCGTAGCGTGGTTGAACATGGTTGCGCTTTAGATGTCACCCCTCCTACTGGTCACCAACAAAGTTTAATATCCAATATAGAAAATATTAAGAAAAAGTGGCTAGTTAATCTTTTGGGTACTGCTCTGCCTCAGTTTGCTATTGACGTGCTCTCTTTGGGTGAAAAATTTAATTTTACTACGGATTTGGATAAAAAAACTATTTTTGAATTTTTAAAAAATCTAGAAGCCTCTTTAACACTTAACAAGATAAATAGTAAAGTTAGAGAAGAAACTCTCAATCTTATTGACAGCCACTTAAAAAAAAAATCATATTCCGTTTAAGGATCTTGTTATGAGGGAAAAAATAAGAAAGACCATGACCTTTGCAAAAACAATGAAAATTTACTTTTCACGAGGACAGATAAAGGTAGTGTTACGGTAGTTATCGATAAAGCAGAATACATAAAAAAGACAGAAGCTTCTCTTAACGATGTTAAATATTATCAACTGTTAAAAAAATCTCTTCTTTCTGCATTACAAAAAAGTATTAAAAATTTAATAGAGACTTGGGAAAACAGAGGTGTATTCGAATTACACAATTGTTTTAACAAGGTCAACGAAAACCTCGATAATACTGCCGTGGCACGTGCCTATGCCCTTGTTAAAATTCATAAAAGAGATTTACCGGTTCGTATCATAGTTTCAGCTCTGAACTCTCCAATGTACGAACTCGATAAAGGCTTGTCTCTCTTGTTCAATAAACTCTTACCTCGCCCTGCCGCTTCTTTAAAAAACAGTTTTAAACTAAAGAAAACCTTTAAAAACTTATACATCCGGTCTACTTACAGATTGGTTTCTTTTGATGTTGTCTCCTTATTTTCCAATTTACCATCTGATTTAATTTTGCAAGCTCTTGACACTAAGTGGAAATATTTTAACAACAAATTAAACTTTCAAACCTCGAATTTTTGGAGGGTGTTAAGTTGTTACTTGACTCTACATATTTGCAATTCAATAGTAAGTTCTATAAGCAAATTTTGGGTGCCCCAATGGGTTTCTGCATCAGTCCTTGGTTCGCAGAAATCACATTGGAGGCTTTAGAAACAAGCTGTTTAAATTCCTTAAAAAATGATATTTTATTGTACAAGAGTACGTAGACGACTGCCTTTTAATTTTAGACGAAACTAAAGTTGATTATGCACTTACTGTTTTTAACTCTTACAATAGCAACTTAAAATTTACTGCAGAATATGAGGAATTAAATTCCCTTAGTTTTTTGGACGTCGAATGTATCCGTATAAATCATAATAGTATTATTACAAATTGGTACAGAAAGCCAACTGCATCAGGGAGATACATCAACTTCAATTCACATCATCCTATTTCACAAAAAATTGCTATAGTTTACAACTTAGTTGACAAATCCTTAAATCTTTCCCATCCCTCCTTTTTTGACACCAACATAAAAATCATAATTTCATATTTATTATCCAATGACTATCCAATTAAATTTATCAATAAATATATTAACAAAAGAATTAATCATTTTCAGAACAATAACGAACTTCATAATAATGATAATAATAAAGTATTTCCTAAATGCAGAATGGTTTTACCCTTTCATTATGAACTCACCCCAAAAATTAATAAACTCCTTCAAAAATACAATATAGGCTCAATCAATAAAATGTGCAATAAACTTAATAGTATTATTGGATTAGATAAGGATGTCCCTCATACTCTAGACACTTGCAACATTGTTTATAGAATTAATTGCAAGGATTGTGACTCTCTATATATTGGTACCAGTAAACGTAAACTAAAAAAGCGTAGGGACGAACATATAAGAGACGTAGCAAAATGCTCAGAGAGGTCAGCTTTGGCCCTCCATGTAAAAGACACGGGACACATCATTGATTTTGACAATATTAAGATTGTAGACAGAGAGACAAGTAAATTTAAAAGAGAGTTTTCGGAAGTTTTGAATATATATTTTCATAGCAACACTCTCAATAGAGTAGAAGACACAATGTTCTTAAAAAATTTATATAAGACTACGTTAAATATTGTGAAGAATAATAATTTTTCAATATTAATTAGTTTTTCTCTCCTCTAACCATTTCAAATTTTTGTTTTCTACTTGATTCTCCAAATAATAGCGTGTGTGGTAATCCCCACTCACGCAATTTTCCCTTTCCATATACCCGTTTAAAATTATCCGTCTTAATTTCTGTCATTGTGAATTTGTAACCTCAGTTTCTTCCTCGGTCTCGTGTTGCATGTACTTCCCATGTATATCGCGGGACTCAGGAGAGCATTTTTTATTTTAATTTTAATAATGATAAAAATGCTGTTAAGAAAGACGTGTAATTTAAATAAATAAAAGAGTGAATGCAATAGACTGAGTTGTTTTTTGTCAGTTTATGTTTCTATTTTAATTTTTTATAATATCTTCTTTCTGGTTTTAGATGAATTATTATTTCCATAAAAAATGTTAATAGTTGACTAAGTAACCAAAAAATCTCAGCCTTGGTGCGTTTTGTTTTATTTTTGTTTTAATTGTTTTATCGAATATATACTAAAATAAGTGTTCTTGTAGCCTGAAGAGGGGATTAATAAAAACTGCCGAAACGTTGCGATTAAAAAAATGCTTATACATCGTTTGCAGTGATCAATTTATTCACCCCATATTTTGGAAAATAAAGCGATCAATAGAGTCGTCTTAATATTTCGTTAAAAATTACTCGATGCATCTAGCACCATTAATACATCTATTAAAGAAAAATACAAAATTTAAATGGTTAGCAGAGCATCAAAATGCTTTCGAAAATATTAAGAAGCTGTTCGATGAAAATTTAATATTAAAATTCGCAGATCCGAGCAAACCATATATTTTGACGACAGACGCAAGCGACCTTGCGATCGCGGCTGTCTTATCACAATTGAACGATCAAGGTGAAGAAGAAATAATCACTTTCATTAGCCGAACTTTAAAAGGCAGCGAAAGCAAATATTTCACCACTGAGAAAGAAATGCTCGCAATTGTTTGGGCGATTAAGCGTCTAGGTACATATTTGCGGGGGGCAAAACGTATTGTCGTGCGTACAGACCACGAGGCATTGACCTTCCTGAAAAGCTGCAAATTCACCAATGCCAGATTACAGCGATGGAATTTATCGCTACAGGATTATGAAATTGAACCAGAACATTTACCAGGAAAGAAAAACAATGTAGCAGATTATTTAAGCAGGCCGCACATATGCGAAAATGAGAAAAATGCAGATTCCGAGATAAATATAGCAGCGATACTAAGTATATCACCGAATAAGGAAATTAGTAGATTGTTCAAAAATTTTATTAAACTACAAAAAGAAGACAGATATATAACAAAACTAAATGAACGAATGAATAATGATGCAAAGATAAAAAAGCGCTTCGAAATTTCGAATGAACTCATGTGTAAAATAACTTTCGATAAGCTTAAAGTGATGTTACCAGAAAAAATTATCAAACCGCTTATATTAAATTTACACGAAATGTACGGTCATATCGGACCAAAAAAGATTTACTGCATTATAACAGAACGATTTTTTGCGCCAAAATTACGCAAATAAATACAAGCATTGTTAAAAGCATGCGATACATGTCAACGTACGAAATATTTGACGATTAAGTATCAAGAATTCATGCAACCGATTGTAGTTAATGAACCGCATGATTTACTATCGATAGATTTTTTCGGTCCTTTACCAACGTCAACCGCAGGCGTAAAGCACATACTAACAACTGTAGACGTTTTTTCTAAGTTTGTAGTATTGTATGCGATTAAAAAAGCGAATACCACTTCGGTAATAAATAAACTTTTCAAACATTATATAGAGACTTACGGAAAGCCGAAAGCAATTGTATCAGACCACGGCACACAATTCACCACTAAGAAGTGGATTGAAAAATTAAAAAGCGAAAACATAAAGCCTGCATTTTCTTCCGTGCGACATCCGCAAAGTAATGTCATCGAGCGAGTGCATCGCGAGCTCGGGAGATTTTTCCGCACGATGGTTGGTGATAAGCACACCAGCTGGGCGAGGTACTTAAAATTAATTCAAACAATAATAAACGAAACTAATCATGAGACAACGGGATTTATACCTTGTGAAATCTTTTTAAACAAAAAACCAAATAGATTTTGGGAAAAATATTTAAATCAACCTGCGTTAAACGAAATAAATATTGAGAGGAAGATCTATCTAGCTCGCGAGCATATGCACAATAAATTAAAAAGACGTGCGAATAAAGCGAATAAAAATAAGAAACATTTTGTATTTAACATAGGAAATAAAGAGTTAGTAAAATCTTTAAATGTATCAGATGCGATTGAAAATAAAATTGCGAAATTTTTCGAATTGTACGAAGGACCTTACACTACAAAAGACAAGGTTAATTTAGATACATATTTATTATATGATGAAATTTCAAAAAAAGATCGTGGAAAATTCCATATATTAAAATTAAAGCCATACAATTACGAAAATAGCGGTAACAATCAAAACGATACGTGAAATTGTCATACACATAGAAAAAAGCAAAATACCATAGAATAATTTAATTTATTATATATTTCTAACGACAAAATTTTTATTTATTAAGCTAATTTGCTTGAATCTCATTATAAATACGTTTAAAATAAGAGAAATTTCTATATCCGAAAAATTAGGAGTATCAAAAATTATAAATATGAAAACAGATTTCAAGCGAAATAAGATTGGCGACATAAATTGTAATAAATGTATCGAATTCCAAAAATTCGGATCATACGAGATATGTTCTCGCAACTACCGAGCGTCACGAAAAGAAAAAACCATAACATCACGCGCGCGATCTAACCCGAGCTTACCCCTCTGCTAATCAAAATTTTGAGCAGCAAGGACATTGAGTGTATTAAATCAAAGTAAAACTATGAACGCAGCCACTCAAACAGAGCCAATGGGCTGTCGCGACGTGGCGATACAGTGCGACGAGAGAAAATTGAGCGCGATTTGGGAGAAGAAAAATATTAAGTGTGTGCGGGTACTCAGCCCAACCGATGCATATTGGGAAGGGCATAGAGGAAGTTACGCTGGGGGAAGAGCATCCCAAGCAAAACCAAAATGCCTCAACCAGATGACGCAGACGAAGGCACAGCATCCCAACGAAAGCGTCAAAAGAAAACACGCGACGACCTCCAAAATCGCGAAAAAGATGCGTAAGGTTGAGCGCAAAATCGAGCAAGTGAAGGCCGAGATACACCAGAAACAGCAACAGCTTAACATGCCACTTCGCAATCTGCTCAAAACAAGTGCACCATCGTCACCAGCCACACCACAGTATCTTCCGAAGGACGCCAAGATCACGGTCAACGATGACTTAATCGACCTGCTAGATGAGGTGGAAGCCATGGTCCAAACAGAGACAAGTTCGCAGGAGGTACACCAGCTGCCATGGGACGAGCTCCAGGAGTGAGCGCAAGCGCTATCAGCGCGTAAAAGATAAATTTGTTTTTTTTTGTTTTCACTTTTTAATCGTTTTTTTTTAATAAAATTTATGGTTTTTTCTTTTGCAAATCTTGTTTTTTCACTTATTGCAAAAATTCACGCATGCGCTAATTTACGTGGTGTCTAACATTAGTTTAGTTTGCCCTTTATTTTTATTGCACCTTACATTGTAACACATAGTGCTTTTAACCTTACTTTTTATTTTCAAATTGTCTTGTTTGAATTTAGTCAGTAGCTCGCGTATCATTTTTGTCTTGTTGTTCGACTTACTTTATTTGTGTCAGTTTAGGGGTTAAAATGAAATATTAAAATTATCATTGTCTTTTCAATTTAAATATTTAATTTGGGGGGCAGTTGTAACACACACAAGTGTTAACAATTGAATAAAATAAATTCAATAAGAAATTAAAACGAAATACTGTATTCAAGTTAACGAATAGAATGTAATATGCGAAATGATTTAATTAATTAATTATTAATAAACCGCTTACACTCGACTCATGCAAATAATACAATAAAAGTATTATTTGACTTAAACTTAATTAAATAAATTAGAATACTATATAAAAGCGAAACGATATAATATTATATCAAAACAATGAGTGCGAGAGAGAAGAATGCGAGCGCCAGATGTGCGATTCAAGCACACACACGCGCGCACACAACCAAGCCGCGAGGTGTTCGCGAATACCAAAGCTAAACCGTCGAGAAGAGAGGGAAATCGCCAGATTTCCGATCCACAAGAAGAATATAAAAGCGCGATCGAACACGGACTCGAGACCACTCTTGTACTAGCTCTTACCTGGCCAATTTAATTTTCATTTAATATTTCCGTCTAACCTCTTCATTTTCCTAATACCCTCAAGGCTCTGCCGATTAGTTGGACGCTTATTGCAAGCACCAACGAACCCGTGCAGAGTAAATATTACAAGGGCACTTTTACTTCGCGGCTGGCGCGGAGAGCATTGCGTTCTCCGAAGAACCCGCTGTGCTTTAAGTAGCACTATACGCTAGTAAAGCGAGTAAGCATTGCGCTTCTCGCCAAACCTAGCGTATAGAAGTACAGATAATAATTCCTTCACGACTCATTGCGTGGTCGTGAAGGGACTTATTTAGTATACTACAATTGTTTCTGTCCTTGCATCCTCTCTCTCTGCAAGTCGAAAAAGCATTGCGCTTTCTCGACAAACCAGATACCCGTAACTGGGTTTCTCACGAATAAGAAGGAAAAGTAACACTTTTCCATCGAACTTCGTGAGAAGAGAGCAGGCTAACTTCTGTTTACTGTCCATTGCGCGACGGTAGATCGAAGGCCGCTGCAATATTTATATGTTCGTAGTTTAAGTAAATTTGAGTGTTCTCGTGACAAATAGAGAGAGCATTGCGCTCTCTCTACGAACACACTACCCTTCACAGGGTGCTCTCCAGTTGTGTGGCTTGACATTGTGTCAGCTGCCGAACCTGGAAGAGTGAGAAGCCCTAGATCTCCGTCGTCTATCCATTGCGCGATAGACGATACGAGTAAGGCAGCTCGAATATCCTCGCCGAACCCATCCCGTCCATATCCACTTAAGTTAGTACTTACTCCGCTGTAAGTAAGCCACTGCGCGCTTACTTACGTTCGGAGTAAGGAAAGCTTCTTCCCGTTTTTTCCGGCCCATCGATTCCATTATCCCATGGAATAGGTGGGTCAATCGGGGAAAAACCAGAGTATCAGGGTGGCGACGAGCGGAGACCATTGCGCGTCTCCGCTACATCTCCATAGCCCTGATACGTTTAGGGCGGTATAAATTATAATCAAAAGTTTCTCCGGTGAATTCTGCTAGGTCCTGACACGATCCTTGATAGCAAAAGCTATCAAGGAATACCCTGTGACGCGTTAACGTCACAACATTGGCGCCCGAACAGGGACCTAGTCAAAAGGAGGACTGAGAGTTTTTATAATAATTTTTGAATTCAAAAGAAAAAAGAAATGATACCCGCGTATCACAACGGAATTTTTGAGTCGCATTTTGTAATAATTTTACCTTTTTTTCGAGGAAATTAATTTTTTATCTTTTTTTCAAAATTTCATATCTTTATGCAAAAAATTATTTTATTCTTTATTATCTTCGGAGTTTCAACTTTTTTCCAGAAAAATTATTTTTTTGCAATTTTTTGCAATTTTTGGATCTTTTGGCAAAGTCGATTTTTTCTGAAAAATTATTTTTTTTCCTTTTTTTCATGAAATTATAACCTCTTTTCAAAAACTTAGTTTTTTTCGAACAGCTTGTTTTTTTAATTCCTATCTCGGAATTTCGAGTTTTTTTGAGTGAACTGGTACTTCGAATACCTTCGAGATTTTAATCCTGCGAAGGTGGAACCAGATTTTATTTTCCCTCCTCCCCTCTCCGGAAAGCGACAACCGGAAAGCTGATGCCACCAGATATACGAGTCTCAGTATACGGGCGGCTTTGACAATCCATGAAGGAGCATGAAGGATTTGCTCAGAAGAGCAAAGTAATAAAGAGTGCCTTACAAACGAAGAACCTTGCGCACAGGTAGAGTCTGGCCACGTAAAACCGAGACGACCCGATTGTAAAGGAAAACGTAAAGCCAAGGGCGAAGAATTGGACAGAGCGGTAGAGGACTACATCCTCAACCTGAACAAAGGTGAGCTCCAAGAATATTTAGAGACCTTGGAACTCTCACCGATTCAGGATCGCGGCTGGAAAAAGTCAGCCGGCTGCACCAGTGGCTGCAGGGTAACTACACTGCCGAAGACTTTGTGGAATGCGTAGAGGCGCTCAACGCTACTAACCAGCAGAAGAGAGCCACGAGGTGAAACAGCCAACGAAACACAGACACCAGATCTATACCTGCCAGAAGAGTTAGCATCAGATGAAAAAGTGATGGATAGCCTCAACGTCACAGCACCGTGACAAAATCCTGACACGGTGAGCACGCACGCCACCGACGAAGACGATAGCGAGAACGAATAAACGGAAAGGAGGCGGGATTGGCTAAAGTTGACAGCCACAGATGGCACGCCATTTTAAGTACCGTCAGACTTCTCGCTGTGCCTGGCAGACATTATCTCTAGAACCCTAACAGAAAAAGTGGATGACATGGCACACACCACCTGCTTCAAACACGAGGGTAGAACCAGACTGAACGAGATAAGTCGGGTCATAGGAGACCTTCACGTGCCATTATGACCATAGTCATGTTGACGACACGAGCGCACCAAGAGCAGGATTTGAGAACACACGCCTCGACTCAAACCTACCACAAGGGGATCAGCCGCTGCAGCGAGTACCTAGCCCCGGCAGAGACTTAAACGATACGAGGCACGGAAACGCATACATCACGACCGCAAGCGCACCGGTGAACCAGAGAACTATGAACCCGCACACATCCAGCTGAGCCTAACCCCTCGTAAAGAGGACACAGCCCCAGCAGAAGAGTGAACGACACTCGCCACTGGGGCGGAAATGGCGACGGGATAATGAGGAAGTGGCAAGTTCGATCCTCTGACGAAAAAAACAAGAGCATAGATATATTCTTCAGCCGAGTGGAAGACTGCTGCGCCTCGGCAAACATACGCGACGAGGAAATGCTCGCAGAACTAGCAGAGCTGCTCACTGGTACAGCAGCCAATTGGTACCAGCATGAAAGGGAAAAGTGGACAAGCTGGTCGGATTTTACCCTGGCAACACAACGTTGGTATGGCACAAGCCAACGGTATTAACAACACCTGGTGGACACAAGGACACAGATGAACCAGTGACAGACTACCTCACGTGTCTGATCGGCATAATGCGAAAATTTAAGCCGATACCGGACCAGACGGCACAGCTCGATATGCTGTATGGAAACATGCTGCCGCAGCTGCAAAGGCAAGTGAAAAGAAGAGAATGCGACTCGGTGAAGACGCTTCTCGTGCTAGCTGCGGACGCAGAACATACTATCGAGAGCGAAAAGCGTTCAGGATGCCGCCTACAAAACAAGAGCAACCACTGCCATTGCCGACCCTAAAGTAGCAGTTTCGGCTATGACTCCGCCAATTTCTGTAGAATCAGGTTGGATCCAGCAGATATCGAAATTAGTGGATGCAAAACTGCAAGCGGCTCTACAGAAAAAGCGAAATACCTCGGAGTCAGACCCGGCAAATGCGGCAGACAGAAATCCAAAAGAGATGAAAACACTCACCCCGAAGGGAATAGCGAAACATCAGAGGGCGAACCCTAGATAGAGATGAAAGGAAGGGCAAAGAATGCCCCAAGTTCGACCCCAAAGAACCGCTACGCTGTCACGAAAGTGGAAGCCTAGACTTCATGAAGAAGTACTGCCCGGACTGTTCGGGAAATGGGACAGGGGGCGAGTAGAGGGTGTCTGTCCCTCCCCCACATATATGGCCCTACCATCTGTCAAGCCGAGACCTCGAAAGGCCCCGGCAGACGAGTAAGAGCATATCCAGAAAGAGGCAGTCTCAACGCTCCGCGCAGAACCTCCCAGAAGGGATGAAAAAGGGGCAAAATACTGCCCTGAAGACGAAACCCAATGGTGGCTCCAGGTAGAAATCGGAGACTATCGGCTTAAAGCTCTCTACGACCCAGGAGCCTCGAGCACAGTCACGGGTCCACTAGGTCTTCAAATCGCAGCCAGTCTCCTGAGAAGCCTCCTCCAGAGCGAAGCCGGAGAGGTTAGACTGGCAGACGGGAGGAAGAGTCCATTATGCGGTCACGTACACTTACTTTTCACGCTAGATGGCTTGACGAAGGAGGTAAGAGTAACGCTCCTTCCCGACCTCGATGAAGAATGGTACATAGGAGCGAACTTCATCAGAACATTCCCAGCCGTGTTGGATCCAGACACTGAACAGATACTCCTGAAAGAGACCGGAGCCTACGCCCCACTAGAAGTGGCCGCCATAGGAAGTGGCATAGCCGCATTATCATCAATAGGAGTAGCAGATGTATCAGAAGAGCAGCTAGCACAGCTAAACGCGCTGATAGACAAGGTATTACTATCGAATGATGGCCCTTTTGGCTACACCCACCTAGCCATACATGACATAGATGTCGGCACGGCGAAACCGATAAAACAGAAGTACTATCCGGTTTCGCCGAAGGTGGAGGAGAAAATGCATCGGCAAGTCGCCGATATGCTAAAAAAGGACATCATAGAGACCTCATTCAGCAGCTGGTCAAGTAAAATAGTGATAGTGAAAAAGGAAAACGGCAAATACCGGTTCTGCATCGATTTATGGAAAGTAAATGCAGTTAGGAAACCGGACGCCTATCCTCAGCTTCACATGGACCATGTCCAAAGAAAGCTGTGCCGAGCACGATACATCTCTAAACTAGATCTCAGTGTGGCATACTACCAGATGAAGCTGACGAAACAATCAAGACCCATCATAGCCTTCACAGTACCTGGTATGGGTCTATACCAATTTAAGAGAATGCCGTTTGGATTTTGTAACCCAGAAGCTTTGCTCCAAACAGTCGTCGACCAGCTGGTAGGCCCAAGCCTGAGAAGAGTCCGAAGACATCTGCGTTACCTGAAGCTCGTACTTTAAAAACTCAGCGAGGCAGGATTAACTATAAATCGCAAGAAAAACGTATTCTGTCGCCCTGAAGTAAAATTCTGGGCGTTTCGGTGAATCGAGACGGACTCAGACCAGACCCAGCCAAGGTGGAGCTGATAAAGAATTATCCAGCTTCCAAAAACCTTAGGCAACTCAGACGCTTCATGGGCATGGCTTCGTGGTATCGCAAGTTCATGAAGGACTTTGCGACAATATCTGAACCACTATCCCGCCTCACGAAGAAGAACCAGAAGTACGAGTGAAAAAACGAGCAATAAGAAGCCTTTGAACAGCTCAAGGCATTAACACTCTCAGCCCCGGTGTTGTAAAGACCAGACTTCCGACAACTGTTCATTGTGCAGACATATGCCAGTGATACGGGTCTCGGAGTGGTATTAATGCAAACTGTGGGCGAGGACGAAAAAGTCCTGGAAATCGCCAGCAGAACTCTCTCACCGGCTGAAAGAGATTACAGCGTGTCGGAGAGACAATGCTTGGCAGTAGTATGGGCAATAAAGAAATTCCAGCCCTACATCGAAGGCTACGACTTCAAGGTGGTAACTTGTGATGAAATGTCACAAGCATATATTACAAATACACCGAGCGCACTAGTACGCCCGTCCGACCGCTAGGCGGCGAACGCGCAGGGGATAAACGGAACAGCATATACTGGTTGCTTTCCCACTGCCAGAGAAGTGTTCCGTAAGATACATATAGAAACGCGGGGCTCCGACTTGGGGGAGTTCGAGTAACCTAGCTCAGCACATACGCCGCCTTGGAGGCATTATATGGCGTAGCTCGCTCGATCTCTCCTGTGAGATAGGTGGTTTCGCCTTCCACACTCTTTTGGAATAAGGCTTGGTGGTTTCACCATACTTTAAGAGACTACAAGGAGTTGACCTACAGTCCGTTACCTGCCCGCAACACCGCCGCGAGAAAGCTTTTTGCCAACGACAGCCACCTAGGGTCATTCGGGTCGCACACTTGTAGATAGGCGCGTTATTCGCTTTTGTAATTCACATGTATTTGGTCGGGTTCTTAGTTTAATATAATTATTAAGTTCCATTTAGTACGATTATTAGTGTAATATAATTTTTAAGTTTCGTTCGAATTTGCGAAAGTGTGACAGACGTTTTTCCGTACATTCATTGTCATAGCGTACCAGCGACCGAGTATTGTGAAGCCCACTGTACATAATTTAATTATTATTTTGAATAAACATTTAAGTTAACTCTTTGTACATACTAAATTTTGAGTTGAGAATCTCATTCAAACCTACATCATCCTCCGGGAAAAGTTAGCTGAAGTCCTAGTATCACACGGCTGTGGGAGTTAACCCGCGCGTGCACTAGCTGCCACCTATAGTGCATGCCTACTTCTAACGTTACAAACTGACCACAACTACCTAAGATAGTTAAGTTCAATGAAGAACCCAACTAGCAGGTTCGCAAGATGGGCCCTGAAGTTACAGGGACATAGTTTCGATGTAGAGCACCTGAAGGGTTCCCTAAACCTGGACCCAGACACACTGTCGAAGATGTTCGAGGAAGAAGAGCGCACGATTAGCGCTCTGGCTCGATCAGAGGTAACAAAAGACTCCTGGTACCAAGAACAAGTCAGAAAAACAAGAGAGGACCCTAGCGAGCATCCTCAATGAAAAATCACAGGTGGAAACCTCTCTCTCCACCGCCAAAATCCAGACGCAGAGGGCATCAGCAAGGAAGATGATGCGTGGAAACTGATCGTTCCGAAAGAACACCGAGGTGATATCCTGCATGAGTGCCACGAACGACAGAGTGGCAAGGTACTATTTCTGGCCCAAATTCTTTGAAGATGTCCGCAAATATGTTCGGAAAAGCCAAGTCTGCCAGCAGTGCAAGGTGGAACAAAAACTCCCCCTAGGCCTAATGGGCAGACAAATCGTCGATAAACCGTGGCAGATGGTGGCGGGGGACATCATCGGACCATTACCTAGGAGTATCAAAGGGTTCGAATACATCCTCGTTCTGCAAGATTTCTTCACCCGTTGGGTGGAGTGTGTTCCGCTAAGAAAAGCGAACGCAAAAAACATAATAGAGGAACTAAACGAGAGAGTAATCGTACGCTTCGGCACCCCTAAAGTCTTCCTGTCAGATAACGACACTGAACAAAACCGTAGATAAATACCTGACAGAGCGAGGGATACACCACTCGAACACTCCGCCATACCATCCACAGGCTAGCCCAGTAGAGCGGTCTAACCGCACGCTGAAAACGATGATGACGTCATACGCTACGGAGAACCACCGGACATGGGACGAGAATCTGCTGGAGCTAATATTCGCCTTAAACACGGCAACACAACGCTCAACAGGAGCCAGCTCGGCACTAGTCAACTACAATAGACAACCAATACCCCCAGACACTGCACGGCGGGAACAGGACACGGTAGCAACCGAGAAACTCGTAAAGTCCAGAGTAGAGGCACAGCAAAAAAGGATGGACGGCCGCGGCAGTCGGAGTACTACAATGCAGGCAGAAGAGAGCCTATATTCAAATCAGGAGACCAAGTTTGGAAAATGAACCGGATGCTATCGTCTAAAAGAATTTTTAATGCATAAACGAATGTAAAAAATCATTTGATAATAGGTGATTACGATATTGGTATAATGAAATGTAACAACATAAGTGAAGAAATGATAAATTACTTATTAGAAAAGCGATATTATCCTTTATAGGTACAACTCCTTTATAGACCGTCTGAATTGAATAGTGAAACAGGAACATGCATTGATAATATATTTATCAAAACTGATACAATTGAAACCAAAATTTTTAATGTAATGATACCAATACCAGTTCACTATCCTTTATTTATAGAGATAAACAAACCAATAAATACAAAGAAGAATGAAATGACATTTTCCTGTGATTACAATCAACTTCATAATATAGCTAGTGCAATTGATTGGAATAAATATAACTCAATGCAGGATCCTAATGAAGCAATGAACACAATAATATTTAAAATACAAAATGGTTTAGAAAATGTTAAGTATAAAAGAAGTTGTAAATAATACAGCAAAACACCAAGAAAAGAGAGGATCACTAAAGCAATTATAATTTCTTGTGGAAAAAGGATAAACTTTATATAAAGATGAAAGAAGAATCAAACAATGATTTAGTAAAGTGGAAATATAAAAAATAATCGTCTTTACTAAAGTCATCAAAGATGTTAAGATTAAATATTAAAAAATCTTATTAAATAAAATTGTAATAATGCAACACAACTATTAAAAATTATCAATTCAAAAGTTAGTAAGAAAAATAAAGTCAATAATATCATAAGCCATGTAAGGGTTAAGAATAATCAAATAAATAATGAACCAGCAGAGATAGCCAAACATTTTAATACTGTGACGCGTAATTATCCTCGGGTTTGATAAATCGCGTCCTCGTGAGCAACGACTAGGCGAGCGCGAGTGATTAGCATAACCGCCGCGCGCGACGGAGGGTGACCTACCGGAGGTGCTCCCACGAGTTGCTCTGAGAGCGAGAGAGAGAGAGATATGGCGCGATTGAACTTCGGATTGTATCGGCGAGAATTATATTGCGTCGGGGTGTTTTGAGGCGTGCATTTGGTGAAGGTGATCGTGCGAGCGTGTAGTGCAGTAAGAGTGTCACTGCTGCCCACGCAGAGGCTTCTCCAGGAGGGAAACATCCCCTCGAGCGATCAACAGCCAACGGTACGTGGAGGGACAAGCAATTCCCTCCCCGATCTTCCCAGCGTCAGAGGTAGTCGTGTGGTGAGTGGACCGGCCGGCCACTCGCGAGAGAAGAGTAGGAGTAAGGCGTTTCACCTAGGAACACTCCTTACGCCAAGTAAGTCGCTATACATTACGCGTGCGATAAAAGATTAGGACACGAAGTCCGGACGCGTCTTCTTTGTATCGTCTTTCTCTCTCTCATATACTCGCACGATTGCGAGAATAGTTGCTATGCGCCGGCACAGTACTGTACGTACCTTGTAGGTCGCGTGAGTAAACACGCCGGTGCGTGTTCGGAGGCGGAGCGAATCTCCGAGTATAGCCAAGCTATACGCACGTTCTATCGAATATAATATTCACCAGAATATTATATTCGAAAGCCGAATATTCAAACGTTCGGTGCGTTCGTCGTTTCGTCCAACTCCGCTGAACTTCGTTCTTCATCCGAATTCGAATCGAAGTGTGCGCGTTCGACAGTGCCGACCGGCGCGCACACATAACACCTCACGGGGCATGTATTTCTATATTAATTGTCGTGGGCGAATAAACGTCTCATTGTTTTAAACGTTGCTCACGTGATTCATTCATTGCCTGTTTCCCGTGTCTAAGCCCCAAATACCGCCACTCTCCGCGGGACTTGCAGCCGATCGCTGCAAGTCAAAAGCTGAGCGTCCGAGCCCGGCGAAGAGAGCCGGCGGTGCGTGTGCGAGAGTACGCACACGCATACAGTCACACCGAGAAGAAGAAGTGGAAGCACGGAGCTCCCATGTTGTATCAGGCCGCGGCAACTCGTGGATTGAGCTCGGTACGCCCCGTGGTGAGTAACTCTCGTATAGTTATCTCCCAAAATACCCTGTTGCAATACATCCTTTAGTAATGCAAGTCAAAAATTGAGTAAGAATATTAAGAAACCTAGTAATACAAAAGTAAAACCAATAAATGGAAAAACTATATTTATAAAACCAACAGATACATTTGAAATAAACAATATTAAATTATAATATTATGAAACTTAAACAAGGAGGCATAAATGGAATAAGTTCGAAAACACTCAAAATTATATTCAGCTATATTGAAGATGCTCTAGCATTTATTTTCAATATGTGAATAAAGAAATCTGTATAGTCTGATGTTCTAAAAATAGCAGAAGTTGTGCGAATAAATAAATCTGGAAATAAAAATGAAGTACCGATATCACTTCTATCAACTTTCGTAAAAGTTTTTGAGAGAATAATACATAATAGAATTTTTTACTTCATATCTGTAATTTAAATATTGGCTGCTGAATAATTTGGTTTCATTAAGAGCAAAGGAACGAAAGATGTATTAAGTTTCATTGCTAATATTATTTATGATAACTTGGACAAAAGTAAACCTATCGCAATATATTTCTTAGCTTTAGCAAATGCTTTTGACATGGTAAACCATGAGATATTACTAAAAAACTGTATAATTATGGAATTACGGGAAATGCTTAATTAATTGATAAAAAGTTATCTGCATGACAGGTTACAGAAAGTTAGGATAGACCTAAATGAAAGTGATTTCATGGATATAGCTATTGGAGTTCATGAATTTCTTCAATTTTTATGAATTTATGCAGTTTTTGAACTCATTTTATTATTAATCAAAAAATTCTAATTTATACAACTCTTCACACCAGAATGACATCAATTACAAACAATTTAAGACCAATTACATAAAAATTGATGAATCCGTTGGACCTGTAGGTTACGCCAAACTTCAAGATTTCATGTTTTCCAGAAAACAGCTTTAAAGTTGAACGTACCATATCATCAATGAATCTTCCTTATTCTTCTTAATCACAAAAAATAAAATTTACGCAGTTTTTCACACTATAATGTCATCAATTGCAAATAATTGAAGACCAATTCCATTAAAATTTATCAATCCATTGAACTTGTAACTTACGCCAAACCTCAAAATTGCATGTTTTCCAGAAAACAGCTTTTTTGTTGCAGGAACCGTATATCAAAATGATGTCTTTTCTTCTTAAAACTTCTTCTAAAATATACAAAATATATTAATTATGTCAGTACTTTTTAAATTATTGAATAAATAACATACCTTGAGTTCCCTGTTGACGAGTCGAATGTCAAACTATAAAAAACTTCAATCATTCCTGTCATATTTATATATTTATAAATATTGTGAAATAGCTGTTGCTACAACATTACAAAAACTTCTGTCTCTCTTGATCTCTGGGTGTAGACACTGGACCTGTAACTAAAAGAAAAGATTACTTTTTACAAAGTATTTTTTCTTACAAGAAATAAATTTTATTTTATTAAAAAATAGGTTTTTGCTTATCTGACAAAATCCAGTTACATCAATTTCTCATTCATCGCCAATTGATTCAATGCCTTCACTGAAAATTGCAGTAAATAAACAATTATTGTTTCACCTTACTATACTGGAGCTATCCGTAACAATCCAGCATCACTAAGCAGAATGATTAGAGGCATTTGGGCCATTTGGTATCACAAGGCTTCCACTGATGAATATCCGCAATGCCAGTTCTGCTCAATTCGTAGAAACTCTTGGTGTAAATCCGAGCGAGCTGTAGCTCTGAACAGTTTACACGAATTCCACCATAAAAACATACTTCTACAAGCAGCTGTCGATAGCAGCAAACCATTTCTCTTTTGAAACGTGGTCTTGGTGGTTAGACACAGAACTCAAATATGTCATTTCAACATTTTGTGGAAAATCTGTCCAAAACCATTTTTGTCAGCCTTGACTCGTTGAAGCTGGGAGAAAATGTTCTTGAGTCAGTCTCCTTGCTCTTCTTGCCTCCAGAGAATTGGCAAGCATCTTCCGCACAGCATGAACTTTTATCATCACTGGTTTATACCGAACGAATGCAAGATTGTCCAGGCATGATTCCGAACACTTTCATAATCTTCAAAAAACTGGTTATACCATCATAATATAGTGTAACAGGAAATATTAAACTAATTTTTAAAATATTTAGTCAACTAAAAGAATTTTTGGAAGAAGATTCTACACAAAGTTATTAAAACTTTTATAGTTATTTGGGTTAGAACTATTTTTTATAAATAAATAGATGAAAGTTTATTATTCATTCACCAACTCACAAACTCACGAGTGATCTACGATTAAAATTCTAGTAGATTAAATAAAGGTAAATATGTATGCCTATAAGTCTTAACCTCAAACTAGCTGTCAAACGTGTCAACTACATATATTTATACGTATAATACGCATATAAGATACCTAGAAGCAGCCATTATAATTTATATGGAAAGTAACCATACATTATCTCTATATAGATGCGGAACACGGAATAGATTATAAGGAATAAATACGACACATCTGTAAGCATGTCTATGGCCTTTATACTTTAGACAAAAATATTTTTCACGAATGTCGAACATAGTTTATGCTTGAAGCCCATTTACATCTAATATACACTATAGCCATGCTCGTTGCACCGGCAACTCGAATTTTGCACAAACTACATATACAGATACTACTATATACAAAATAGATGCAGTGACCATTATAATTATTAAATTTATTTATTTCTATCCCTTTTACGCTTTCATGTCTTACGTATAAAATGCATACCTAGTCACATATATAGAACATATAGAAGTGAAATAACAGAGAAATGTAAATTATAAATAATTTGATGAAAAATTTAAAGATCTGCTATTTTACATGTTCGCTGTTTCTTCTATAACTTTAAGACGAAATTAAATTTCGACTAACGGGGAACGGGACGTTATTCTACGAGAAATTTGCTATTTGAATAGATAATAATAAAAATTTATTTTTTGAAAATTTTTAGGTGTAAGCCCCCTTAAATATTTTGTTTGTACTTCGTTTTCCTTAACTAGGCAGTGTGTTATCTTTTCCAATACCTTTTGTTGGTTAGGTTGCTTTGATTTTATTATTATTTTTGGTACTCGTTGTGGTTTCGGTTTAATTTCACTTAGCGCATTAGCATATGACTTGTTACCAGTGAAATTTGTTGTGTTTTTTTTTCTTTTTGCATTTCTATTAAATGATTTTGTAATTGGTTTTTATCCTGGAGTTCAGTCACCAGTTGTTTTAGTAATGTATTTTCAGCTACTAGTATATCAATTTCACTTTCTTCGTCTCTAATAGTAGTGTTTTGCCTTTCTACTGTTTTGTTGTGTATGACTTGTAATAACTATTCTCTTATTTCTTCATTTGTTCTAAGCTTAATAAGCGCTATCACACCTTCCGTCATTTCATTTAACACGTGCTTTTCATTACAATTAGAGGTTATGTCCTTTAAATTATGTTCTGGGCAGATTACAAGGCATTCCCCTACATATTTTGTATTGGTTAATTTATCGAAATCACTTTTGTGATAAACATTCTCACATATTATACATATCACTGTTGCCACCACCTTCTTCGGATGACATTTATTATATTTTACACTGTTTCTGTCAGGAGGCTTCTTCAAGCCGCCCGCCATGATAGCTTATTGAGCCATTTAATTTTACACTTTCGAAAAAATAATTATGTCGGATCATACTCTACTTGGTTCTCCCGAACTTGGCATACTTTCTGCCATACCTTTGTCCGTACTTCTAGGCATACTTTCTGCCATACCTTTCTCCATATTTCTTGGCATACTGTCTGCTATACCTTTTTCCATACTTCTAGGCATACTTTCTGCCATACCTTTTTCCGTACTTCTTTGCATCGTTTCTACCATACATCGATGTAGAGCTAAGAGTCTGTCTATGATAGCCTAAGGAACTCAGTCTCAAATATGAACTCTGCATAAAGAGACATGGATACTTTGTTCATGATAATTTTAATAGTTTCAAATTTATATCTGTACATTCTCATGTACGGCTGCATTCCCCACCAAGACACAAAAAACTATGGAGAGAATTTACTGAACAGCATCATCGGCACCCTATGCACGAATAATAATAATAATAATTAACTAAGAATTAGACGTACATGGTTCGCAAACTGCAATGTCAAGCACCTGCACTACTAGTTTAAATATTCTATATTTTATAAGCTTCGTAGAAGAGTACATTTTGGCTTATACTTTGCTCGGAAAATCAGAGTTAAATTTTTAAAATATGCAGCAGAATCCTGTTTAACGAGGTAAACTATAAATTTTGGAAAATTGTCTTATAAAATCGGATATACAACAATAAAAACAAATATTCCATAAAATAATCATTCTATGAAAAATACTAACGAAAAGAAGGAATGTTATTACAAAGTTAAATTTGCTCAGGGGCTAAAATTGAGCAATTTAATTATATTCTTTTGAAAAAATAATTATGTCGGTTCGTACTTTACTTGGTTCTCTTCTAGTAATCATTTTTACTGACAGATAAAAATCACTATTAGCTGTAAGTAAGCAAGCTTAAAAAACAGTTTATCTAGTATTTGCATCTTTAATATTAAAATTAGTAAAACTTTTCGTTTAGTCATAATATAAATTATAACTGAATTATTTTATATTATGTTCTTGCGATTGAAAATAATAATGCAACGCTGGAAAAATTCATCTAACGCCATCTTTTATCCCCCATCTCAATTGGCAATATCAACTAAATGACAAAACTCCGTATAGTCGGTATTCTCCGTAACCTTAAAAACATTTTTTTCCGAGATCATCGGAGACCGGAGTGAAGTTGCCGCACTGTGCTCGCTGCTCGGTAACATGACGACGACGAACCAATCTGGAACGGTCATCTTATTGTTAGACCCGTAATTTCGGCAACAACGATGAATAATGAATATTTCTAATATTCATTACGAAAGGATAAAAATATTATGGCTAACGAAAAATGACTATTTCGAATTATTTTTATCCCGTCTACAAGAATATGGCAGAAATATTCGCTGCAAACATTTATTTCGGAAAATAATTTTTTTATTTTTTGAACCAAAAATTTTACATTAATTCTGGCTATACCATTGAATTCCACTTACAATTTAACATCGAATGAGACCCGCTGCACTTTTATTTTTCTATCCAGTTCCGAATAAGCTGATTCGGAAAGTGGTGCGTTGGGACTGTGTCACTCTGTATATCACTCGGATTTTGGCCGACTTCACAAGTTAACGGAGATTTTCTATATCCAGATCATCGAGTCTACCTGTAGCAGGTTAGTTACAGCCTGTTGATTGACACCAAGAAGACGACGATAAAAAGGATTTAGGAATAGTTGTTTATTTATAATTTACCACTACGTTATTCAATATATTATAAAACCATGCGTAAAAATTTAGTCAAATTGATTATATTGACTACACACATGAACTGAAGCTTTTAGATCACTTGAGTTATTGAATATTTGGAATTTTACTATAAATGATCAAATTCACCAAAATCGATAAAATCACATAATTAAAACATTTAAAAAATATAGTTTACTTAGATGCTTTAATAACATTTTTTATGTAACGGAAAACTTACAGAAATGTAGAATCATCTTCGTATGTTTTCTAGTTCGGGGACTGGCATTGATGATTATATAATAAAACGTATTCACGAGAATCGGGAGATGTCTGAAGGTATGACGGAATTATATTACATCAGTAGCATGAAATTTCAATTTAAAGGTTTTCGCAAAGAAGGGAAAAGATATAACAGAAGAGAAGGAATTGGAGAGTATTTTTGCCAAGGTATCATGCAGGCCTATTTTAATAGTCAGAGAAAATTGTAATAGTTAGGAGGTCAATTTTGTAATTAAACATAGAGTCTCCTCGTATAGATTTTTAAAAAATTTCTTATCCTCGATCCGTTTGAGGGTGTTTTCATCTTCACGTTTTTTAAACTTTCTTTTGCTAGTACCTATATATGTTGAATCATAGTCTCTGCAGTCAACATTATACATTCTATTATCTGTTTCTACTTTAACAACGGTATCTTTACCTTGTTCAATTAAGTTAAATTTATTACACGTTTGATTCATAATATCTATATTATATTTTTTTTAAAACTTGACTAATGTTCGAGATGAGATCTCTGATAAACGTGTGACGGGCTCATGGGCTCACGCTTCGCTCTTTCTATGCGCGGTACGCGTACACATACTGTTTAGATAAAAAAGTTCGGACTCAAGATTTTCAACTTTTAAATTCGCGATGTTATAATTTTTAATTTTACGATCCCGACGCGGCAATCGCGGTTATTTTTCCTGTATATTTAATTAGTAGGATAGCAGCCATGCGCCCACAATGGATACTTCTTTCTTGTGCGTGTTCACGATTGCCGCGTAATGGGCAATCGTTAGACACTGTTTATTCCCTTTTTCTATATGTGCGTTCGAAGTCGCCTCTTAATGGTGTGACTACGAGACACGGGTTCTTTTTTTTTGTTGGTTGTTCGCAATCGCCGCGCAATGGAGCGATTGCTAGACTGTCTTTTAATTTTTATAAGTACGTGTTTACAATCGTCACGTATTGGAGCGACTGTTAGACGTTATTTCTTTGTTCTCTTGGGATGTTAGGACGATTATGCAGCCACGCAATGAACTGAAGAAGGAAGAATTTAATTATGATTTAGTCGAATCTCTAGGTGGATTATGAAGCATCACAATGGAATGCATAATCACTAGGAGTTCGCTTCTTCTTTATTGTTTATTTTTTTTAAATCTGCAACGATGCAAATTATATTTAATGCGAGAGCCAAGCGCGCCTCATATACGCGTGCGCACACAGGTATAGCGCGGATCTCAGGCGTGAGCATATGGCCGAGCGCTGAGAGACATAGAGTCCCCTCCGCGCGCCTCTCCCACTACTCACTCTACCGTATATCTCGCGTAGAGTCCATCGGGCACGCGCTCTCACCCAAGCAGGCTCAACGTAAGTATAGAATTTGACTCATGTTGGCTGCAGATCCTCAGTTTGTCCGTGGAGCTTCTCGGCAGTAGTTTGGCAAGGCTATGCAAGCCGAAAATACAGGAATGCCCCTCTGATTGCACAACAAATAGTCCTCCGAACCTGAACATACTCCTGACCCTGACAGTCGAGGTGTCCCACGACTTCCTGAGGTATCTACGGGGTGCTCCTCGTAGATGCCATCCCTAATGCATTGAGGTACTCCTCATGCATTTTCCCGTCCTGTAAAGTAGAGGTGCCCCTCTCTCCGTAGAATCTTATTCCCCCGTTCGTTGGATGTATGTGAGGTGTCTCGCATACATCTGGCTCCCGAGTTGCTCCTCGGTAGAATCCTTTCATCCCTACCGCTAACAATCCGAAATCTCCGCCACGACACGAGGAAGCGAAATTATATTATTTTAGATATATACTCTAATTGAATTATAAATAAATTAATAATTTGATTCGATTTAAGCCTTGATTTAAATACCGCGTCGAGTCTAAACTAAACTATTATTTTTATTTTTCATTTGTTATAGAGACCGAAGATTAAAATGCGGCAGAGCCACCACTGTTGTTTAATAGATTAAACAACACAGATATTTTATTATTCATTTTGTAAATTAGATTTAAAAGTTTTGCAGAATATATATTTGATTTATTATTCGTATCAAATCGACTCTTGCTTTATTTTAACTAATCATGTTTTTTACTTAAACTAACCCAGGTTAAAACTCGAGAGCATCCGGCGGGTAAGGATTCAAAGTTACATGGCGCCCGAAGAGTATATTTTTGAGCTCCGTTACACCGTATAATTAATAATTTTATTATTTTTTGTCGGAAAATTGTATTTGCTGCCGTTTTGGATACTGTTATTCGGTAAAGAAATGGGCTCAAAGCCCGAAAATCATTACATATATATATTAATATAATCATTCTATATTACGGAAGATTTTGAACAAGCAGCTCACATGTGTGCATATGTTTTCGTGCCTGAATGGGTAGCACTATTCACTAAAGTCATTAATTACTTCAATTCCAACATTCTGAGCATTTCGATTTGCAGCATCGAATTTGGTATTGAGCAACGATTCATCGGGATACCTGATTATTTGCTGGTGTCGTGCATATCCTACAAACCACAATACACTGGCAACGTGCGCGCATGTACCTAGAGTACGTGCGCCACTTTGACAGGTACAATAATAGCCTCTAATCGGATCTCCATCATTTTCGTCATCTGCATTGTTCGCATCATAACCTGCGTATGATATAAAAAGCTGATGCCTAGTTGCATTACGGAATCTTGAATATATACGCACTCGCAAGAATCCCTCGTCATTAATATTTCGATCAAGCTGGAATTCGTCATCATTATATTTTACTAGTTTATCTTGTATGTAAGAGGGAGAAAGTTTTATTTGGTTCAGGCATTCAGGTTCTTTGCGTGTTGCATATTTATTGTTTGCGCTAGAAACTTAAAAATAGATCTGAGATGTCCATTTCGTGCTTCTACTATCCAACGATTTTTAGTTACCATTCGTGTGTGATTTGGATCTTCTGTCGAGAGTTGCCTTTGTCCAGGTTGAATCAGTGCAGGCATTCTGTGATCAATACCGAGGTGTTGCACTAAAGGTATAACATCCCGGTAACCCCTATCTACCAATACAATATCACCGTCCTGGAACCAGTTTGCCAAAAGACGAGCATCCATTTCAAATTCCTCACGAAAAATTTCAGCATCATTATTTCGGGCGTCGGAAAAATACGGTCCAAAAATCGTAAGAATATAACCATTTTGGGCTACAATCAGGGTTTTTTTTAACAGATGTCTGTTTTTGTGAATAGAATAGGACTATCGCAATACACGAAAGTTAGAACTATTGTGTATGTAGGCATATGTACTCTCAATTATAGCTATTGCTCTTCTTTCTGCAGGTTCAGAGTTATAGAGCTCATTGGCAAAGTCTGTTACATGCTGTTCTATAAACTGCTGCCTCGTTATGGAATTAGATCCCATATTTTGAGGAACAAATCTTTGTAGTAATGATGTTTTTACATAATTAATAATTGAACTGACATTTTGTCTACTGGACTGATGAAAAATAACTTTCAAGAATTCATCACTCAACCCCTGCCTCATCTTGCACAAGAAAATCAATAAGTATTTCTTGTGAATATACCTCAATTTTCCATTTTGTACTACTGGATCACAGAAAGTAAAAAGTTCCTCAAACTGTTGTTTAGTGATTGGTGATAAGCATTTAAAATATTCATCAGTCAAGTTATCGAATCATACTTTAACGGCAGAGGCATACATTCAGTTTGTTTTCGATAATGCCGATCATCAGACATGTACGATCGATGGCAGAAATACATTTCATGCTATGGGTGGAATCATGATAGCAACTCCGTCATCAAGCGTTGTTTCGAAAAAAACTATTGCAAAATTGGATAAGATCCCATCATCTGAAGAGATTGGCAAATTTGGATTTGTTGAGTGAAAGCGTTTTGAAAAAAAAAAATTCAGACGGTTTAAAATCGATTACTGTAGAACATATTTATGAGGAGAATAGTAATCAATCCTATGAGACTTCAATGCAAGATTTTACTTGGTTTTATTCAAAATGTTCGAACAAGTTTTCTGATGGTTGGAATGGATTCATGCAGAAATTACATTTCAATTGTAGTTATAAAGCTTCAAAAGTTATTGCCCTACCATTTGTTAATAGCCCGCCCAGTAACTACGATACAATTTTTACTGTATTGATTCAAGCGTCTGAATATAGCAAGAAGCATGAACAGAGTATATATTTCGTTACGTTTGATCAGCCATTATGGCAGAAAGCTCGTGAGATTTTGGCCAGTGCAGATCCAGAAAATGACCCATAGAATTTATCATGTATTAGGGTAAAACTTGGCGGTTTTCATTTACTGATGTCCTTTCTTGGAGCGGTAGGATTTATAATGGAGGGCACTGTACTTCGCGAAGGTTTTTGTGAAATTTATGCCGAAAATTCGGCTGATAAAGCTTTATCAGAGCATGCGTACTCAAGCTCTGTAAGAGGGCACTTTCTTGTACAACTTGTTTTGACTGAAATTATTTTATCTTTAATGACATTAACAGATATAGAAAAAGAAAAGTTGGATGCACTACTCCTTGTAGAACAACAAAATATTGCTCAGAAATTAAAAAAAGAATAATTTATTGATATAAAAAAAAATTTACTGAGTAGTTGGATTTATTTAAAAAAAAGGACGAAATTCGCAACTTTGGATACAGTACTGGGAGATGATTTCAATTATCAAAGATTTTATAAGAGCAGAAAAATCAGGAAATTGGGATTTACATTTGAAATGCGTTGAGAGGATGATCCCATATTTCCACGCTAGTGGACATTTTTTGTATGCAAAGTCAGCGCATTTATATCTGCAGGATATACGAACACTTAGTTATTCAATGTGTGAATATGAATTTGACAAATTTATGTCTGAAGGCTTTTTTACTGTCAGAAGATCTCACAAGTTTTGGTCGGGAGTTTGGACTGACATGAGTATTGAACAAGTCTTAATGAGATCCATGAAAACTCAAGATGGACTTATGCACAGTCGTGGATTGTCTGAAAGTGTTTTAGCTAAATTTATTTTAACTATGATCATTTTAATTGACGTATGCACTATTCCAAAGAATATGGAGTTAAAAGAGATGTGGCAGACCTTCAAAAACTATCTAAGTTTTTCGATCGTTATGACCCATTTCCAGCTACTGAAAATATTATGTCCATTTATTCTGGAATTATTGGTGACGAAACAATTAATTGCTATAAAGCTCGAGAAGAACGTGAAAAATCTATGAAATCTATTATTGGAAACAATTTTGGTAGTCTTAAATTGCAAAGAAAAAACAAAGTATAACCTGTGAAAGCACTTCAATCATCAGTGAAAGTTAACGATGAAAAAGTAGTGATCAACCCTTTATTATTATTCCAAAGAATTTCATTAAATATTAACAGCAAAGATGATATGAAAGAGTTTTTGGAATATGAACTTGCTCCATTTCCTCTGTCACTATTTATAGAAAATGGGCTCAGAAAAAACATAAAATCTGAATTATACGGTGAATTTACAAGCATCAGTGCTTTACCAGCCTGTAACAATATTTTACATGTCGTTGACGGAAGATTTTTACTTCATAATGTTATTTGGCAAAAGAACGATACTATTGAAGGAATTACAAATAAATATTTTAATTATGTTCGAAACCATTATGCTGCTAATAGTTTTATAGTATTCGACGGCTATCCCGAAATAAATAAAACTGTAACTACAACACTCACAGCATCTGCTACTACTTTGATGGGCACGAAAGAAGCCGAATGTTCACGTCGTAAGAAATCTGTAAACATCCCTACATTTGAGTATCAAGATATAAGTAAAATACCGTTTTCACAAGAAAAATTTTTATCTAATAAGAATAACAAGAACAATTTAATACAAACTATATTAAATAAACTACAATCAGAGGGATTCTTGTGCAAGCAAGCTTCCGAAGATGCCGACGCGTTAATTGTAAATACTGCAATTGAAATTGCAAAACGCGTTGATGAAACTGTCGTCATAGATCTACTTGTACTTCTACATCAACTAAATTCAAATGGTCTCAGTATTTTTTTCCACAAATCAGGCTCAGGCAATCAAAAGGATTTATTTTATACATCGAATTGTTTCAAACACGAATCATACAAAAATATAATAGCATGTCTTCACGCTTTTTCGGGTTGCGATACAACTTCTGGTTTTGCTGGAAAAGGAAAAAAAACAATAGTTCAATCATTACTACGTAACAAAAATTTATCAAGCTTAGCTGAATTTTTTTCCAAAAAAGATGCAGATCAAAAAACTATTGAAAAAAATGGATGTCAACTTATAGCTGGTATTTACAGAAGTAAAAATCTGGATGTGTTATTGAACCAATTAAGATTTCAGCAGTACCAACTGGCAACTAATAAACCAGCGTTCAAATTGGAAAAACTTCCCCCCACTGAAGGAGCAGCTGCACAATACTCCTAGAGAGTATATTATCAGTTACAAACTTGGTTATTTCGACAGCGAGCTCGATAACAAAGCTAAACAATGGGGCTGGAAGGAACGCCAAGGTAGACTCGTGCCTACATTTATTCCAGACAATACAGTTAATTCCAGAAAAATTATTAAAAACTATTAGTTGCAGCTGTGAAACTGGTTGTAATAATATAAGATGTGGCTGCCGAAAACACGGCTTAAAATGTACTAATTTATGTACTAATTGCCATGAAAACTGCTGTAATAGAGATCAAGAAATATTCGAGAATTTAAGCGACTCGGAAGAAATTGAAGAGTTGACTATGAATCATCCTGTTGAAATTGAAGATCTCGAAGACATTGATCTCGATCTAGAAGATCCTTCAGAAGTACAAAGTTCTACTCAAGAAACACAATGTAAAAAATTAAAATTGTATTAGCGTATTAACATTTTTTGTATTGTGACGTCCTCACGTCACGGGGTGATTCTTCGACAGCTACTATTATCGGAAATCGTGTCAAGACCTAGTTGGAATGTCGTGAGATAAATTAACTAAAAATATTACCCGCCCCAAACGTATCAGGACAATGAAGATGTAGCAGAGACGCACAATGGTCTCCGCTCGTCGCCACCCTGATACTAGTGCTTTAACCCGCTGGACCTATCTAGTCCATGGGATAATGGGATAGATAGACCGGAAAAATGGGGAAGAAACTTTCCTTCCTCCGAATGTAAGTAAGCGCGCATTGGCTTACTTACAGCGGAGCGAGTACTTGCTTCAGTGGATAAGGACGGGATGGGTTAAGCAAGGTGATTTGAGCTGCCTTACTCTAATAGACTACCGCGCAATGGGTAGAATAAAGAGTTTTGGGCTTCTCACTCTCCCTGGTACGGTGGCTGATGCATTGTTATGCTACCCAACTGGAGAGCACATCGTAAAGTGTATCTGGTTCGTCGAAAAAGCGCAATGCTTTCTCGACTTACAGAGAGAGACTTCACCCTTAAAAATAACTTATACTAAATAAGTCCCTTCACGATCGCGCAATGGATCGTGAAGCAGTTATTTTATATACTTCTATGCGATAGGTTTATCGAGAAGCGCAATGCTTACTCGATTTATTAGCGTGCAGTGCTACTCAAAGCACAAATTTAAACGAATCGTATTGTAATGTATAAAATATAACATGAAAATAAAAAAACATAATTATGTATCTGTAAAAATCGCTCTTTTATTTTCCACCTCTAAATATATAAACATTCTTACTTAAGAAAACCTCTCTCTCTCTCTCACTCTCTCAGTCGCACGCACGGTACAAGTGCTTTACCTATTAGCCCGCAGCATCGATGGTCCAGTAGCCACACTACGCACGGACGGGCCCTAGTCCTTCACTCCATAAACCACGCTCAACTCATACCTGTCTCTCTCTCTCTCTCTCTCGACGACCTGCCTTCGGTGTTGAGCATTTCACATCACATGATCTTCGCTGATGACACCCAAATTTACCACTCCTTCTCACCATCCAGCCTGCGTGAGGGTATCGCGTCGAGCGGGTTCGCCGGAGAACTCAATGTTCTCCAGGCCAGCCGCGAAGTAAAATTACTCTTATTTTAATTACTCTGCACGAGTTCGTTGACGCTTGTATTAAGCGGGCAACCAGTCGGCAGAGCTTTGAGGTGGCAAGGAAATAAAAATAGTACATAGGAGGATTAGAATCATTGAGAGTTATATTGAGAGAGGAAAGTTGGTACAAGAGTGGTCCCTTGGTCTCACTTCGAGCGCGATTTTATACTTTTTCTGTCGCGGACATCTGGAGATTTCCCCCCCTCTTTATTGATGTGATTCGCTCGTTCAGGTGTTGGTATGACTTGCGCGAACGTCTCGCGGCTTGATGGTGTGCGCGCGTGTGTGTGCTCGAATCGCACATGTGGCGCTTTCATTCCTTCTCTCTCGCACTCATTATATAGCTTAATACTATGTTTCGGTTTTATATTAAGTTGTAACTTATGATTTCTTTAAATTATTTTAAATCGAATAATTCTTTTATTGTATTATTTGTATTAGACAAATATACGTGTTCTATTACTATCGAATTATTTAAACAATATTAATATTATAAAATGCGTTATTTGACTTTACAATTAATTTTAAATTACTTATTTCTTATTTTAATTTATTTAGTTTATTTTATTTTATTTTATAACACCTGTATATGTTACAGCTGCCCCCCAAATTAAATATTTAAATTGGAAAAACAGTGAAAATTTTAATATTTTATTTTAACCCCAAAATAAACTAAAGTCAAGACTTCACTAATGAAATTTGATAGCATTATAAACTAAAATGTAATTATGATATCTTATTTTCACAAATCAATAATACTATACGCCTTATAACTAACGCATGCGTAAATTATCGCAAGAAAGACAGATAATAAAAAAAATGTTGTAAAGAAAAAACCATAATTTTTATTAAAATATGATAAGAAAAGGAAAATAAAACTTAAATTATCGAATAAGAAAAAAATTGATCTTTTGCGCGCTTATAGCGCCTGCACCCACTCCTGCAGATCAGACCATGATAGTTGTTCTTCTTCGTTCTGCTCAGGTCGCCCCAGGGCTTTCACCTCATCCATAAGGTTGATTAAGTCGTCTCCGATGTTGATGTTCATATTTTTTGGGATAGCGGGTGGTGTGGCTGGTGAAAATGGACCAATATCAATCAATGGCATGTCCAGCTGTTGTTGTTGTGCATCTATCTCCGCTTTCACTCGGTCTATTTTCCGCTCGACCTTTCTCAGTTTCTTAGAGATTCTCGCTGGAATCGCTTGCGTTGTCCATTTTCTTCGTTCTGCTGCCGTTTGGGTCGTTTGGTTGCGCTGTTCTTGTTTCGCTTGGGACGATTTGCCCCCAGCGTAATTTCCAGTTCCTGGTTTCCAACCGAAGCCACTCGCGGTTATCACGCGGAGACACTTCACCTCTCTGCGCTTTTAACTTTTTGTCGTCGCACTGTGTGGCCACATCACAGCACCGCATCACCTTGGTTTGCGTGTTTGCGTTCATTCTCGGTTTTGAAAATTTTGTATTTAACTCTGAAGACACTTGCTGTTCAAAATTTTGAATAACACTGATTTTATTTTGATATTCAACTTGTATTTATACCCTTGATATATCATAGGTTTTTCATGCTTCGAGTGACCAGAGGGGTTGACTCGGGTTCAATCGCGCACGTATTGTTATGGTTTTTTCTTTTCGCGATGCTCGGTAGTCGCGAATACATATCCAGTATGATCTCGATTTCAGAATTTCTGGAATTCGAGGAATTTGCTACAGTTTCTGTCGAAAATACTATTTCGTTTGGTGTACGCTTTCGCATGTATTCATTATAATACTAGTAAATTAATAGTTTTCGTGACGTTTGATTTTCTATATTAATATCGAGTTGCGTGTTAATATTATTCTATAAATAGTTTAATTGCTTTGCACAACTGACATTAATTGATTTATCTCTACAGTTGTAATCATTTTTACTTCGCAGATAATTAAATTATATTTCCGTGATTAATAATATATGACTAGTATATTACAAAAAAAATTTTAGCTATAATGATGAAATATCAATTTAATTATTATCGCTTTTTTCGTAATGGCACGGTTTTAATTTTGTAATGTGGAATTTGCCACGATCTTTTTTCGTGTTTTCATCGTCTAACACGTATGTGTCTACATTTAATTTATCTTTAATTGTGTAAGGTCCTTCATACACTTCGAAAAATTTTGCAATTTTATTCTCTATTGCGTCTGACGTATTTAAAGCTTTTACTAGCGCTTTGTCGTCAATATTGAATACAAAATGTTTTTTATTTTTGTTCGCTTTATCCGCTGTAACGGGGTCCTGGCTAGGGGATATGTACGGCCAGGGCGACTTGCTCTGGCGTTACGGTGTGTTGCAGCTATCCCGTAACTGCAATCCCTCGTTGCGGCGGGAGGTGCGGGCGGACGTTAGCCGCTTGTGCAATCGCACCTCCGTGCAATGCCGGACCCTATTAGCAACGCCGAGAGATCTCTCTCTCGGCTTTTCGTGGGAGAGAGACAACTGCTCTCTCTGTCTC
>UELU01142611.1:832-13616 GCA_900490025.1 Megastigmus dorsalis
GCCCCCCATTGAAGGCTTTAGATTACTAGCCTTCTTCGATCTGATTAAAATATTATAAAATAGATTAGTGACTGTTGATTTCAGCTATAAGATGATGAGAAGTTTTAAAATAAATACAAAGAAGTATATTTGTATCATATGCATGTGGAATTACACATCAGTCATATGGGGCAGCGTTAGGTTAGCATGTTTTGACCAATCGCGTGTTGGCAGAGAGAGACAGCATGTGGTATATACTCTAATTTTCAGTTTGTCAAATCCGGGCCTTACTTGCACCGGGTTAGATGCCTTAAAAATTACCTGAAGTATTATTCAGGGTACTTCAGGCATCCCGGTTCAGGACCTGATTTATCTTACGGCGTACCGTAATGAATTTCTAGTCGGGCCTCTGCGCGAAAGCACCGAGGGTTGCCGGGTTGCGGTAGTTAAGGGCCCTCGTCGCAAAATATTAAATTGATTATTATTCGAGGGATAGTCACTAGTATAAAAATTTTCATAATCTCTCCTCATGATTTCGTATATATTTTTATTTCGTAGTTCATATACCAAGCTGTCTGTATTGGTTTAGAGCAGTTTTCGATGCCGTACTCCGGTAACGTATAATTGTACTGAAAATCTTACAAGCAAATCTTTGAAACATCTAATACTGTCACACTAGTGTACATAGATATATTCAGCTTTATGCTTTCCTTGTTCAATTCGACGCCAACCAGATTCTCTACAAAAATTGTGAATCGTTTCAATAGAGGATTAGACACTCGAGCTTGAACTCCATAATGTCCTATCCACGTTGTTAGCAGCTTTATATTTACCCTTTTTCTTACATGCTCCATTGTTTTGCCGAATATAGAATTTTTCGCTAGCTTGTATAAGTCTTTATCGAATTTATTTTTAGCTTCAGTTCGTAATTTCGTATTAAATTCAATATACGGACGCATCCAGGCGGATTGTTTGAATTTCAAAATGCGATAAATTTTTCGCGCCAGTAATCCCGCATTCAAACATTGTTTCGAAGCTCTATAATGAATGACATAATTTAATTTATCGATCAGTGTGGCTACAAGTTTCTCACATTTTCCAACCCTACGACATTCCGCGTAAAAAGGAAGACCTTTATGCAGGTTTTGTAAGTAATTTTATATTCTAAATCGACTTCAAACATATATCCTTAATTCGCATCGTCCGCTAAACCAATAATTTGCAAAACTGTCCAATTTTCAGCCTCAGGACACCAGGAAAAATCTGACTCAGGCAGTAGGTGGCACATTGCAAACAAATATAAAGGATGGGCATCAAAGTAGACAATATATGTTGAAGTTTTCGTTACATCATAAGCTTCTTCGAGATATTCATTATTAGCCTTCCCGAACCGAAATTGCAACATTGTGAAATTCTACCGCGAATGCCCCAGTCAATGAACATCATCACGTCAATATCGGTTAGAAGTTCAAGTTTAACACCGCTATATTTCAACATAGTATCCCAGCTAAAACTGGGAAGGGTATATACTGTACTGCACCTGTCGCGAAAATATTCAAAAATATCCGAAAAAACTAGTACATTGGTTTTTAAATATAAGTAACTATACTCTCCTAGATTACTAACACCAAATCCATTCCATACTTTACCAGCATGATTATATTCATCGTTACTGATTTCCGTATTATTTAGAAGGAAAAAAAAAGTACTCTTTGCCGGTAGACTTGAAGCTAGTCATATAATCATAGGGAAATACTCCCTTTTTACAAATTAAATCAAACTTTTCGTCGCTTTCCGCATCTATAAAATAATTTCTTAAATTTTTACAATCCTTTTTTTCAAATTTGTAGCGAGATTATGAAGACTTGATGAGAGAAACAGAAAAGAGTCGATAAATTGTATCTGAACACCCATTTATTTAATATGTTTAAAAAAAATGTATGTTCCCATTGTTGAAGGTATAATAGCTAGATCCCCATCTATTTCTGCGACAACGTCTTTTATAATAAAATGCGCATTCTACCCGCTAAGATTATGAAATATAACCGTAAGTCTGTGTGACTTTTGATACTGAATATGACAGATTTAATGCCTTGCATCTCCGAATAATCCTATCGTGTGACAATGATCAGGAGGTCGGATCATGTTTCTAAAAATTGGCTCCTTGTAAATGTATCAAATTACTGCAATATTGTAATCAGCTTCTTCTGCTTCTGTCAAAAGTTACATAGGAACCTCATTCTTCAAGACCTTTAAGATTAGTTGCTAATTAGTTGACGAATTTATGCTGACGAATATTAAGAATTTAAAAAATAATATTACCTTATTATAGTCAAATGCTATTTGAACGAGTTCTCGATTGAATCATTCAATAGAATCTGGTCCTGTGCTTGCTTCGAAGCGAGAGAAGCTGCTTTCCGGAGCTTTATGCTCTTGAAATGCATTTTTCGGTGCATTTCCATTTAGCTCTTTTTCCAAGTTACATTCAAAGTCAGCGTAAATTATCCAAGGGCATTTTATTTGATATTTATAGTTTTTAAATTCCAATATTTTTTTTCTTTCTGCTGGAAGTAAGATTCTTGAATGGTTTTGCTTAATACAATTTTCAAAATGTGCATCACGTTTTTCTATTATATTAAAGGCGTGTACACATCTATCGCAGAAAAAAAGTCGGAGTTTGTATTAATTTGTTTGGCGAACAAAACTCACAAATTTTTATTCAAGAAAAGTGAGAATTTTCCTTTGGTAATACAAATCAATATGTTTGTGATTAATTACATTTTTACTCACAAAATCGGATATATAAAAGTTGAGAGTAGTGTATATATAAGAAAACAAGGAAGACATTGCTCTTAACCTTATCTTTTTCTAGAAATACAGTTACAGACCATGCAAAACATGCATCATCTTTGTTTTGTATATTAATTATAGCTTTTTTTCTCGAATAAATTTTGGTAATTGTTTGTAATCTGAGCCACGAATGGGATTCACCTTACACATATTAATACATAGATTTTTAACACGAGACAGTGCCCATCCAGAAAAATGAATAGGATCTAAGTAACCTTGGTTTTTAATAACTCCAGTCCACATATTTTTGAGAAATGCTCATTTATTCTACTTTAGTTCAACACTGCATGGTTCAATCTCTACGTCTCGAGATATTTTTTTCTTAAACCTTCAAGTCTCTCAATATATGGAATTTTTGAATTATCACTTTTATAACCTTTTATAAAACTAACGCCCAATATTCCACCCATTTTCCAACCTCCTCATCTGCTTTTCTTCGATTTTTCGGGCTTCTAAACCTTCTTCTGTTTTGTTGGATAAACAGATACTGTTCTCTCAATTCAGTTTCTTCTTCATTTTTATTATTTATCATTATATTGATACCATGGACACAATGTTTCAGCGAATAACAGTGCTACCTTCCACCCGCAGGTGGCACACCGTATAAGCATAAGCTCGAAATATGATGGGTCGTGGCTATGGTCGTAAAATAAGAATGCTTTGTGGTGATCCAATCAAAGTCGTATTCTACGTCGAGACAGCAGTTAAAACAGTAATTAAGAGGTTGATCTGAGTTGTTTATATAGAAGACATATCCAGTTGTGATAGAGCAATATCTTGTAATGCTAAAATTTTCAAACACTTCCATTTGAAAGTGCTCCGGCTCCATGGTATTTTGATATCCTCGTAGTTAATAATATATTTCTTTATTATATTATTTGTTTTAGATTTAATTTACATCTTATGTTCTAATTTTCTTGTAAAAACGATAGTATCTTTTTAATAACTTTACACCTTTTTTATTTTCACTTTTCTTCTTTCTTCCTTCTTCTTTTCTTCTTTCCTATTCTTTTCCCTCTTCCTTCCTTTCTGACTCATTCCGCTCCCTATTCCAGATATACTTTCTTCCTCCTACTCTTATCCATTTTTTTCGTCTTTTCAATTTTCAGTTCCTTGCCACCCCGCGTCATTCGCTTCGCTTCTCTGCCTCCTTTCTATTTCTTTTTTTTTTCTTCTTCTTTTCCATTCTATCCCGTACATTATCGCCCTGTATTTTTCTCCTTCTTTCCATATTTTTTCCCAACTTCTCTCTTTCTTTCCTATAACCTCACAGTCCTTGAAAACGTGTTCCATTATTTCCTCCTCTTTTTCACATAGTCTGCATCTCATCTTTTCCTCTTTTAACCAGTACTTGCTCCCGTTCCCATCCCCTCTAGCCTATATTTAGCTACTATTAAACTCTTTTCCTCTGCTTCTACCTGTCCTTGTAAGATATTCCTTCTGCACTCTTATTAGCTCCTCGATCATCCACGTCCCAAATTCTTTTGTATATTCAGATTATTCTACTTCCGCCTTCGTGTTCTGCCATTCTGTCCCTATATCTTTCTTCAATCTCTTTCCACCATATTTCTTCCTCTTTCGTCTTTGCGTTTGCTACTTCTACTGCCCATCCTTTTTCCTCGAAGAAGTTTTTCCTTTCCTTTTCCAGCGCTGATTTTCCTTCTGCTCTTAGCATCATTGCCACGCATTCCCCTCTAATCGTTCCTCTTTCTTTCTTTTTTATTTCCTCTTCGTACTTCATTGCTCTTGTGCCCGCTTTAATTTTTATCTTGTCACTTCTCGTCTCCCACCTTATTATGTGTCCTGGTATTCTACTATTTACTTCTAGCGTCCATCTCATAAACCTTTCATGTATTTTTTCCACCCCTCCCCTTTCTTTCCATCCCCACGTTTCCGCTCCGTACATCCTCATGCTTACTACAACTGCATCAAAAATTCTCATCCTTCTACTCCAATCTGTTCTGATTCTTCTTTTCGCTGAAAAAAAACTGTTTCGTTCAACTGGACAAAGGAATGCCAAGACAGTTTTGACAATTTAAGGAAAGCTCTTTGCGAAACCCCCGTTCTCCAACACCCCGATTTTGGAAAACCATTCATACTAACCACTGATGCCTCAGACTACGCAGTAGGCGCAGTCCTTAGCCAGGGAGAAATAGGAAAAGACCGCCCAATCGCGTATATGTCCCACATCATGAAACCAGCAGAAAAAAATTACGGTACGACAGAAAAGGAATACTTAGCCATCATTATGGCGTCCTACATTTCCGACCGTATCTCCTTGGACGAGAATTTACCCTAATCAGTGATCACGAACCACTCAAGTGGATTGATTCGGTAAAACCACCGGTACAAAGGCTGATCCGCTGGAGGACCAAATTACGAGAATACCAATATAAATTCTTACACAAGCCTGGGAGGCTAAACGTGAATGCAGACACATTGTCAAGAAATCCTATCCTGCCGGAAGCGATAGCGTTGCCTACATCCTCTTCCGCCCGTTTTACTACCAGCCGCGGCTCTGCACGTCAGGCAGTGTCTAGCACATGAGGTCGAGTAACTAGATCTACGGCTAGTAAACCAATACAGCCTCTCTCTCGAGGTACGGCCACCGGAACTACCATAGCTGAACGTGCAAGATCGCTACACCGACCAGGCACAGAACCAGTGACAACCTCAAATGCACCCCCACCGATAATAAAACCGGATAACCCAACCGAGGGAATATAAAAAACGAGTCACCTTCAGTTCAGCAGAGGAACAAAGCACGGACAACGAACCGCCACCGGTAGCTAGGAAAAGAAATAGCGGATTCCCCAGCCTGATCTCGGAAGGACCACCTACGACTAAGCAAGTATCATCATTAAGCGAAAATTCTGATACCTAAGCCGAGACAAATATGAGACCACTACGGAACAATCAGCTCAAGTTCGTAAACCCACCTAACACCGAAGAAGAGAACTCGATCGATGATTTCTGGTGGGACAATCGGACATATAACCGAGATCGGCCTTTAAAAGGACCCATAGCAACATCTACCCCGGTAGAACCCGAACTATGCGAATCTGGAGAATCGGAACCGGAAGAACAAGTTTTAAATCGTGATCCTGTACAAGAGGACACGGACGAATCCTCCACCGAAGAACCACCGTATCCCATAAGACCATCAGACACTATCCCCCCTGGAATATTCTACCCGGAATTTATGAGAGTTCCAGACCAAAAGATACAATTTAAATTAATAAACCACAGCCTTACTTATAAAAACGATAACATAATACATTTTATGTCCGCCGACTGTGAATTCTCAACACCTATATCTAAAGTTTTATTGGATTTAGGGAGAATGGATAAGAACAATATTAAAAATTCAAAACCCAAACAAGGGGATGTTATCATCACTGCAAAACCCAATACAAAGGTATTTAGTGGTATACTAACAAAGAAACATTTCGAAAATTTTTCTCTTAAGGAACTGAAAAACGTTTTCAAAAACCTAGCCGAATACATACGACACAATATCAAAACCCTACGCCTGTCCAAAACGAATGACATGACGGAAAAACTCACGTTCTCCACACTCTTGGATATCTTGAGAGAAACCTTAAAGGAATATGACTGCATTCTATTTATTTGTTACGGAACTACGACGGTACCGTCAAAAGACATCTGTGAACAATTAATAGAAGAAAACCATGATAGTCTCATCGGAGGACACAGAGGAATTACCAAAACCAACCGACGGGTAAGAGAGAAGTTCTACTGGACCGGCCTCAAGGAAGATGTGCCTGAATATGTCAGAAAATGCACCAAATGCCACGTAATGGACAGTAGATAAAAGTCTACTTGTTCTCTTTTCACGAGGCTCAATGGAAAAAAGTATCACTTTTCCATTTTGCTCGTGAAAAACCCAGTCACGGGTATCTGACCCGTCGGGAAAGCGATTTACAGAGAGAGACTTTTTTATTCTTAAAATTAATTTATAATAAATAAGTCCCTTCACGACCTCGGACTAGGTCGTGAAGGAGTTATTGCATGTGCCTCTGTAACCCGGATTTGTCGAAAAGCGCAATGCTTTCTCGACTCTCCAGGTTACAGTGCTCTTCGAGCACAGCGGGTCCGCCTTGGAGAACGCAATGTTCTCCAGGCCAACCGCGAAGTACAGATATGCTAATTTCTATTACTCTGCCTGAGTTCGTTGGCGTTTACAATACACGGACAACGCTTCGGCAGAGCCTATTGGTGGAAAAAAGGAATAAAAGAAATGAGAGGAATGAATATAGTTAAAGTACGAGGTATATTGTGCGAGGAGAGCTGTTACAAGAGTGGATCCTGAATCTGATTTCGTTGGCGCTTATATAGTCGTCTAAAGCGCCGACATCTGGCGATTTCCCCTTCTCCTCGTCGGTGTGGCTTTCTTGCCCAGGTGTCCGTTCGATTAGCGCGAACATCTCGCGCTTAGTGATGTGCGCGCGTATGTGTGCACATCTGGCGCTCGCATTCTTCTCTCTCGCACTCATTGTATCGATTTAATATTATATTCTAATTTCTTTAATTTAATTTAACTCGAATCATACATTCATTGTATTATTAGTAAGCGATTTATTAATAGTTAGTTATTTAAATCATCATGCATTATTTACTTTACTTTAAATTGCTTATATTTTATTTTATTTTCTAATTTATTAATTCTTAACACTTGTGTGTGTTACAACTGCCCCCCAAATTAAATATTTAAATTGAATAAACAATGCTAATTTTAATATTTCATTTTAACCCCAAGAAAAAATAGTAAAGAGAAATAGAAAAAAAATAAAATCGAACGCAATATAAGTTGAAATAAAACATACAATAAAAATAAAGCGCGAACTAAAATGATGTCAAAAACCTCGTAAATTTTCGCAACAAATGAAGAACAAAATTTGAAAGAAGAAAAAACCATAACTTTTATTCTTAATACAAAAAAAAAACGGTAAGTAAATGGAAACAAAAAAACAAATTTATCTTTTACGCGCTTATAGCGCCTGAGCCCACTTCTCCAGGTCGGACCATAACTGCTGCTCTTGTGATTGGCCCAGTGCTTCCACTTCATCCATTAAGTTAATCAAGTCCTCATTGACCGTGATGTCTGCGTTTTTGGGCAAGGTTGGTGGTGAAGATGGTAAGTTGGTGTCGAGCAAATTTATTAACGGCATGTCGAGCATTTTTGTTGACTCCTCAATTTCCTTTGTAACTTTGTCGATTTTCCTCTCGACCTTCCTAAGTTTTTTTGCGATCTTGGTCGAGCTTGCTCGAGTGTTCCTTTTCCTTTTCCCTGCTGGTGTTTGAGTCGTCTGGCTGCGTGTCTTTGGCCTCGCGTGAGAAGATTTTCCTCCCACGTATCTCCCAGGCACTGATTCCCATGGTTTTGCACCAGCACTAACCACTCGCTCGCACTTTAAATTTTTTTTTTCCCAATTGGCACTAAGTTTTCGCTCGTCCCACTGTGTTGCGACGTCGCGGCAGCCCATATTCTCTGTCTGCGTAAACGCGTTCATTGTATGGCTTTAGATTTTGTTATGGGATGATGTTTGCTTTTCAAAGTTTGATTCACACTAATTTGAATTTGATTTCGAGACTGGTGTCTATACTCTTGATGTATCATATGCTTTTCACACTCCGAGTGACCAGAGGGGTTGGCTCGGGTTTGAATCGCGCACGTGTTGTTATGGTTTTTTCTTTTCATTCGGTAGTCGCGAGTACATAATCCAGTGTATTCCGGATTTTAGAATTTCTGGAATTCGATGAATTTTATTATATTTTATTTCGCTTACTTATTTCGCTTGATATCTGTTCTTACATTTATAATTTTCGATAATCTTAATTTTGTGGTTACTCTTTTGATTTCGAATATAGAGATTTCTTTTATTTTACACGTATTTATAATAAGATTCAAGTAAATTCGCTTAATAAATAAAAAAATTTTGTCGTTAGACATATACAATAAATTAAATTATTCTATGGTATTTTGATTTTTTCTGTATGTGTAACGGTTTTACATGTCGCTTTGATTATTCTTGCTTTGCTCACAATAATAAGGCTTAAGCTTTGATATGTGGAATTTTCCACGATCTTTTTTCGATTTTTCGTCGTATATTAAATATGTCTCTAAATTAACATTTTCTTTTATAGTGTACGGACCTTCATACACTTCGAAAAATTTCGCAATTTTGCTTTCAAGCGTGTTTGACACCTGTAAGGCTTTTACTAGCGCTTGGTCGCCAATCTTGAATACAAAATGTTTCTTATTTTTATTTGCTTTATTCGCACGTCTTCTTAATTTATTGAGCATTACTTCACGAGCTAGAAAGATTTTTCGCTCGATGGTTTCGTCACTTAATTTTGGCAATTTCAAATATTTCTCCCAAAATCTTTCGGGTTTGTGATTTAAAAATAATTCACTAGGTATGAATGCCGTTGTCTCATGATCAGTTTCATTTATAATTTTTTGGATCAATTTCAAGTATCTCGTCCAACTGGTGTGTTTACCTCCCACCATCGTGCGGAAAAATCTCCCGAGCTCGAGATGCACTCGTTCGATAACATTACTCTGCGGATGTCGCACGTAAGAAAATACAGGCTTTATATCTTCGCATTTTAATTTTTCAATCCATTTTTTTGTTGTGAACTGTGTTCCGTGATCCGATATAATCGCTTTCGACTTTCCGTAAGTTTCTACGTAATGCTTAAATATTTTATTTATTACCGCGATGGTGTTAGCTTTTTTAATCGGATAAAATACAACAAATTTTGAGAACACGTCTACAGTTGTTAATATGTACTTTACGCCTGCAGTACACGTCGGTAAAGGACCGAAAAAATCTATCGACAATAAGTCGTGCGGTTCATTAACTAAAATCGGTTGCATGTATTCTTGGTATTTAACTGTGACAGTGACTGACAAATATCGCATGCTTTTAACATAGTTTGAATAATTTTTCGTAATTTAGGCGCAAAGAATCACTCTGATATTAAACAATAAATTTTCTTAGGTCCGACATGACCGTACATTCTGTGCAAATTTAATATTAAAGGTTTTATAATTCTTTCTGGTAAAATAACTTTGAATCTATCAAAAGTTATTTTTCCAGTTAATTCATTGATAATGTTAAAACGCTTTTTAATCTTTCCATTATTCGAATTTATACGTTTTTTGAGTTTACTAATATAATTATCATTCTCTTGTAATCTTACAAAATCTTTAAACGTTTAGATTAGATCCTTATCTGGAGAAATATTTAACAACGTTGCTATATTTATTTCTGTATCTGTGCTTTGTGCAGTTTCGCACATTTGTGGTCTACTCAAATAGTCGGCTACATTATTCTTTTTTCCTGGAAGATATTCTGCTTCTATCTCATAGTCTTGCAGAGATAAATTCCAACGCTGTAGTCGGGCATTACTAAATTTACAGCTCTTTAGAAACGTTAAAGCTTCGTGGTCCGTGCGCACGATAATCTTTTTCGCCCCCCTTAAATATGTATCTAGCCGTTTAACTGCCCAAACGATTGCGAGCATTTCATTCTCAGTAGTGAAATATTTACTTTCACTGACTTTTAAAGTTCGGCTAATAAAAGTAATTATTTCTTCTTCACTTTGATCGTTCAATTGTGGTAAGACAGCCGCGATCGCAAGGTCGCTTGCGTCTGTCGTCAAAATATATGGTTTCCTCGGATCTGCGAATTTTAATATTAAATTTTCATCGAAAAGTCTCTTAATATTTTCGAAAGAATTTTGATGCTCTGCTTCCCATTTAAATTTTGTATTTTTTTTAAATAGATTTATTAATGGTGCTAGATGCATCGAGTAATTTTTAACGAATTTTGTGTAAAAATTTACAAACCCTAGAAATGCTTGCAATTGTTTAATATTTCTACACTGAGAAAAGTTTGGGACATTAGCCGCATAAAACAAGAGAGCGCTACTGTATTTTGGTTTTGGTGCTGCTGCTGCCTCGTTTTGGGACGTCTCGCGTCTCATAGTGGGACAAGAGATACTCCGTACGCGGACCTAACCTTTACGTGAGCGTTAGCGGGAGAGATGATGCCTCGCTTTGGGGCAGTGGACGTCCCGAAGTGAGGCAGTAACCACACCAAATCAAAGTATTGAAGCGCTCTCTTGTTTTGTGCAGCAGTTATACCAAACTTTTCTCAGTGTAGGTGCAGTGACCTTTTTTATAGAAGCTATTTTGTCGGTTTCTGGCTTTAAACCGTCAGCTGATATAATATGTCCTAGAAAATGGACTTTATTTTGTGCAAAATTTGATTTTTTTAAATTTAATCTGAGGTTATTCTTTAGTAATTTTTCAAATAATATGCCTAAGTGCATTAAATGTTGCTCAAAAGTTTCGGATACTATAAACAAATCGTCAATAAACGCAATTAAAAATTCATTTAAGTCGTGAATAGCTATATCTAACCCACGAATAAGAGCTGCCGAGCTCGTTTTAATCCCGAAAGCTGCTAGGTTGAATTCATATACACGATTATCGCACATGAATGCTGTGTATTTTTTGCTTTCTTCTGCTAACGGAATTTGCCAATAACTGCTAGTTAAATCTAGTGAACTCATATACTTTTTCTTTTGGCATCGCGCAAAGATCTCTTCAACCCCTGGCGATGCATCATAATCGTTTATGAGTCGCTCATTTAACTTTCGCGCATCTAAGCATAAGCGTACTGAGTCATCTTTCTTTTTAACTGTGACTATCGGATTAATATAGTGACTTGACGATTGTCTTATTATATTTAATTTTAACATTTTACAATCTCCTCTTTAACTTTATCCCTATAAGCGATAAGAATCGGATACGGCCTAGTAAAAAATGGACTGTCGTCCTTTAGTTTTAGATAATGCGCATAATTAGTTAATAATCCCGGTCTTTTTTCAAATACTTCTTTATATTTCACTATTAGTTTAATAATTTCCTTTTTCTGATTAGTATTAATATTTTCGTAGGATTTGACTTTATCGTAAATCTCTTTTATTGAGATTTTATACGAATCATCATATTCTTCATATTTATCGCTTTTATTTTCACGATTATCTTTACATCGGAATGCTTCTTTATCGAAGTTTTCATTTCATTCGATGTGCATTGCGCTGTATTCATTTAAATCCATTGACACGCCCACATATTGAATTTGTTCATACTTATTTTTAATCGAAAGGTTTATTATATTACTTCTAGTATCGATAAGCATTTGCAAAGATTTTAATGAATCATAACCAATAATGCATTCTTTTATTAATTTTGGCACTATGACGTATATAAGATCCGTTTTCGAATTCCCGAATTTTGTTTTTAACAATTTTTGAATCTTTAGCTGAGCTGATTTTGCTCCGGTGGCACCCTTAATTATTTTACCGCTTATAGGTAAGGTTGGACGATTTTTTAATACTTCGTATTTATTATAATAAAAATTTTCCGATAGGCAAGTTATCTCACTGCCTGTATCTATTAAAGCGTTTACTTCAATTCCTTCAATTTCAATTATCAAGATTTCAGGACAGTGAATGACCTTTGCATTTATGCCCTCTGGCTCGATATCGTGTATTAGCTCTTCTCGAGGATCTTCAAATACCGACGCGATATTTATTTCGTCTTCGTAATCGTTCTGAATTATTTTATTTCCGCTATCCACGACTTTTTCTAGTTTTCCGACTCGTCGTTAATAGTTAGCAGGAGTTTATCGAGTTCTGTTTCCTCGTTCAGATTTATTGATTTATCAGCGTTTTCAAATTTATTTATGCTGCTTTTGTTATAATTCTTGAATTTTTCATTTGCTTTGAAACGCGTTTTCACGTGAGGCTGAACTGTGTTCTTAGTCTCACGATTTTGGTGCATATTAATATGATTCTTGTTATCGTATTTAATAGCGTTTATGGAGTGGCTTTCTTGCCCCCCCCCCTATATCTT
>UELU01142612.1:0-13387 GCA_900490025.1 Megastigmus dorsalis
ACTTTTTGCTCTAGGAGACCTGAAAGTATGATACTTCGGGCCAGCTATAATGCAGAGCAATGAAATAAGTATCTGCGTATTTGTATACGTGTGCGTATGCGAGTGCGTGTGCGTGTGTGTGTGTGTGTGTGTGTGTGTGTGCATGCGTGTGTGTATGTGTGCGTTCGTGTTTGTGAATCATTGTGTATTTGTCGGTATTTACGTATGCGAATATTTATACAGGAGAATATGAGTTTGCGTATGTGTATTTCAAGACTCCATCATAAAAAAATAATTTTTATGTAAAATGTAAGAGCGAATAGATTTGAAATGGTATCACATTTTTTGTTACCGTCGGCATTAGCGCTAACCAATGTACACCACGAGGAGGTTGCACGATCGGATTTTGCACATCATTGCGGCCCTGAAAAGGGCCGATTTCATTCTTGGAGTATATAAAAATAGGTACCGTTTATTATTATACACAAAACTGCAAAGTCACTGTTGTCCTAATTTATTCCCAGCATCAAGAATTACGTGAAGAAGCCTAGTTGAGGGATATTTGATATGTGGTTGATATTGAGTGTATCCAACATACCAAAGTACGCTAGCTATGTGTGCGCAGGTACCTGGCGTTCGTGCACCTGACTTACAAGTACAGTAATAGCCGTTTATCAGTTCATTTGCTTCATCCACATTATCCTCTCTTTCTTGTTCGGTATTTGGCTGGTACGAAATCCACAATTGATATTTAGTTGCATTACGGAATCGGGAAAATATTCTTACTCTCATAAGGCCAGGTTGAGGTAGCCTTACCTCGTTTCTTATCATTTCAACTTGAAGTTCTTTTTCACCTTCTCTTTGTAATTTGTCCTGGACATATGATGGTGCTAAGTTTATTTGATAAACTCTGACAGTAAGATCTTTTAAATAATCTACATCTAATATTGGGAAACCAGGTACATATTGTGCATCCAATCGTACCCATATTTGAGCATTGCGAGTGTGGAGATTATCGACCTCAACTAGTGCCTGAACAATGTTAGCAGATCTGGCTTTGTTAAGCATCTGACGAGCCCCTTCCGCATTAGTTCCTTGCATCTCAATAGCTGGATGGTATCTGTTGATAATTGCACCTGCAACGCGATAGAAGTCACCAAGATTTGGAAGATGAGGAATTGGTATAGTTAATTGAAAGAATTTAAACATTGATTTCAGATGGCCATTCCGAGCTTCAACAATCCATCTCGTTTTGGTAACCAAACGCGAATCATTGGCTTCTTCTGTACTGAGTTGATTTCTCCCTGGCGAAAGGTGTATCGGCATTTCCCATACAATACCAAGTCGAGCTAACATTACTGTAGCATCGGTCTACAATTACAATATCTCCATCACGAAACCATTCTCTCATTCTTTCTGCATCTCTATTGAATTCATTTTCCAAAATTGCTACATCATTATTTCTAGAATCGGAGAAGTAGGGACCCTGAATATCGAGGATAAATCCATTAAGCGCAACGACAAGTACGAGCTTCAATAAATGGCGACTCTTATGCACTGAAAAAGATTGACTTAATGTGCGAAAATTACTACTTTTAGGTATGTAACTGTATGTTCCATCAATCGCAGCAATTACACGAGGGGTACGTGGATCAGCATTGTACAATTCAGTAACAAATTCAGATACATGTCTTGCAATATAATTTTCTCTTGTAATTGAATCGAAATCAATGTTTTCGGGAACAAAACGTTGCTTTAAAGATTGAAGAACAATAGAAACTGCCATACTTATTGCCTGCCTACTTAGATATTCAAAAATAACTTGCAAAAATTCATCGGATAGTCCCTGTCTTAACTTACACAGGAACATCAACAAATCTTTTTTCGATACGTACCTGTAACGACCTTCAGAAGGTACTCTATCGCAATAATTAAAGAGTTCCACAAATTTTCTTTTCTCACAGGAGAGAAAGATGGGAACACAGAATCCGTAAGGCTATTTTCATCTACAAATCTACGTTTAATCACAGCGACATTTCGAAGTCCTTGTAAAAGAATTCCAAGTTGTTCATCTTTTATAATATATGGTCTGTTTATATAACGCAAACCAAGTAATAGTGGCTCCAAGAAAAAACCTCTATTGTCAAGATGATGTTGAGATGATCTGACATCATTAGGAATATAAATATTACACATAATAAAAACATTTACTCGATTATCAGCAGAAATCTTATGAACATCATGTTGAGTATTGCATATTACGCAGGTACGATTTGCAGTTTACGTCAAAACATTCAGTCGAAGGCATGTACGATCGTTTTCTATTATGCGTTGTTCATCAACAACAGATCTATAGAAATATACGCAGAGTCTTGTCCAATCATTTATGTGGAGCGCTGGTCTATTAAAACCATCACGTCTAAAAATAGTTATTTGCCTAAAAGCATCATTTCCATCTCTATCTATTCTATTCATTTGCACTGGTAGAAACGCATATTCGCAGATATAACAATGTAATCTGTTTCTCCAAGCCATTTGAATTTATTAATTGTTCCCTGTTTTATGAACAATAAAATTCGGTCCAAAAAAATAAATAATATTGGGGGAGTCAATTATAAAAGCTGGATTCGATAATTGAAAATGTAAAAAATAAGAAATGGGTGCTCTTATTTCAACTTGCTAGATTGATAGACTTTATTATATATAATGGAGCGCGCGATTCTCTTGTAGTTTGGCGTCGCCACCTAGCGGCGGCACGACTTCTATATTATAGTTTTTAATCTATATTATAGTTAAGCGGTACGGTATATACAGATATACTCAGCGCTGTGTACATTCTACACACATACAGACACGCACAGATATGCACGCGCGCACACACACATACACACACACACATACGCACACACACACAAAAACACACATACACGCACACACACACAAACACACACACACATTCACACCACACACTCACATGACACCTTGGGAGGTGGTTGAAACACGGAAGTCGAAGAAGAAGAATAAAGAGAAAAACAAAGACAGCAATGGTACCTTAAGTCAAAAAGGTACCAGAAACCAAAGACCGCCACGGACAAGACCATCTCGACTGGATGCCCTTATTATGAAGGCTGCCGACGTTGAGTCATATGCCGATATCTTGAGGAAGATGAAGGCGGATCCAAAACTGAACGTAGTTGGCGAAGGCGTCAATAGGGTACGCAAGACGGCGACTGGAGACCTGCTTCTGGGACTTCAACGCACAGCAGAAGGGAAGGCAACGGAACTTCAACAATTAGTACAAGAAGTGCTAGAAGAAGGTACCAAAGTAAGGACCCTACAAGACGTAGGAGTCTTTGAAATAAAGGACCTTGATGTGCTAACTAGCAAGGAGGACATTGTTGAGGCGATACGCAATGAGTTCCAAGATAGCCACCTATCCCCAGCTGAGGAGATGACAATAAAGTCATTGCGGAAGGCATATAGTGATACGTAGACGGCTGTTATTCAAATGCCAATAAAAATAGATAGTAAAGCAGAAAATCAGTATAGGCTGGGTAGTATGCAGAATACGACAGATGAAACGGAACGAACGTCCACTTCGCTGTTATAAATGTCTAAGATTTGGACATATCGGCAAAAACTGCACAATAACACAGGATCGAAGTAACCTCTGTTACAAGAGTGGAACCGAAGGGCATAAAGCAAGAGGCTGTAAAAACAAACCGAGCTGCGTACTCTGACAGGACAAAGGCGCTGTAGAAAAAATGGACCATGCTACCGGTAGTTATATATGCCCAGTCTACCAAGCGGCAGTAGCAGTACTGGTTAGACGGAAAAAATGAAAATAGTGCAGTTAAATCTAAACCATTGCGCGATTGCACAGGATCTACTGAACCAATACGTCCGCGTAACGGAGGTGGATATAGCAATTGTGTGCGAACAGTACAAAGATCTAGACGAACCATCGTGGGATATAGACAGCACCGGTAAAGCAGCTATCTGGGCATGTGGTGATACTGCTTTTCAGGAAAAAATGATAAACCATGAAGAAGGATTTGTACGCGTTAAGGTAGCAAGTATTCCCCCAACGCGCCAATCGAGCAGTTCGAGCTTCTGTTAGATCGACTTGTGCAAGTTGCTGCAGGAAGGAAAGCGATACTGATCGCAGGTGACTTCAATGCCTGAGCTGTTGAGTGGGGCAGTCAAAGGACAAACCAGCGAGGTCGAATGCTATTGGAAGCATTCGGGCTCTTAGATTTGGTTTTAGTTAACCAGGGATCTACTTACACCTTTAGAAGAGGAGACATAGGATCTGTGGTAGATCTGACCTATGTTAGCAGCTGCCTTATTGGCGCAGTTGACGCGTGGACAGTGAGTGAACACTACACAAATAGTGACCACCCGGCAATGGAGGTAGGAAAAACAAGAGAAGGATCCAGCGTTAGTGTACAGACCAAAAGAGTCGGTTGGAAAACGAAGGACTATGACAAGGAGATGTTTCTGCTGGCACTGGAACAAATGAAGCTGTCTGGGACGACGAACGGTAAGGCGCAACTGGTGACGGAAATAATCACTAGAGCCTGTGACGCTTCTATGCCAAGAAGAGTGACCAGCCGTAGGCGACCACCAGTATAAAGGTGGGACATGGACGTCGAGAACTAGGAGGCAGGAGCAACGGGCAAGGAAGAAATACTACAAGACTGGTCGAGGTCAGGAAGTAGTGGAAGCCCGAAATCAGGAAATGAAGGACGCTAAACGGAAACTCAAGAAGACAATCCGGGACAGCAAACGACGGTGTATTAAAGAATTACAGGAAGAGGTAGAATTGGATCCCTGGGGTCGGCCGTACAAGGTGGTGATGAAGAAAATAAAGGGAAGCTATATACCGCCTCCCAAGTGCCCGGAGCTGTTACACCGGATTGTGACCACTCTGTTCCCCAGACAGCTGGAGGAACCATGTGTTATCGAAGCGGGGGACGCCCCTCCTCAAATCACAAAGGAGGAACTGCTAGCTGTATGCAAAAGGGTAGGAAACAAGAATGCTCCGGGCCCAGATGGCATTCCCAATATGACATTGAAACATGCTATCTGCGCACACCCAGAGGTTTTTGTAGACTTGTACAACTCATGTCTCGAAGAAGGAAAATTCCCCACTATTTGGAAGAGACAGCGCTTGGTGCTACTGCCAAAAGGTAAGAAGCCGCCTGATGACCCAGCCTCGTACAGACCATTCTGCATGTGGACACACAGGGGAAGATCCTAGAACGCATATTCTGTGTTAGAATGTACCAGGCTATTGAATGCGCAGGAGGACTGGCGGAACACCAGTATGGTTTACGCAAGGAGCGTTCTACCCTGGACGCAGTTGGTCTGGTAATTGACACTGCGCGAGCAGCGATAAAAGGAGAGAGATGGAAAGGAGGAACAAAGAAGTACTGCGCTATTGTTACACTGGATGTTAAAAATGCATTTAACTCAGCTAATGGAGTAAAATACATGAGGGGCTCCGAAAGCGAAATGTGCCTCTCTACATAAGGAGGATGATGTCCGACTATTTGAAGGACAGAACCTTACTATATGACACTGCGAATGGCACCAAGACTTACGAAATCACAGGAGACGTTCCCCAAGGCTCAGTGCTTGGTCCACCGACTTGGAACATCATGCACGATGGAGTACTTGGACTACAACTACCTAAAGATGATGTTAAAACAATAGCAGATGAGGCAATTTGTATAATACACGATTGGTTAGCAGAAACAGGACTGGAATTAGCCAGCCACAAGACAGTAGTTATCCTAATTTCGAGTAGGAAAAAGCTAGAGACGGTAACACTGACGGTGGGTGGACATGAGATTGTATCTCAACCGACCATCAAGTACTTAGGCATCACCATTGATGCAAGGCTAACATTCAAGCAACACCTTGAAATTATGAGCGATAAGGCAGCGAAAGTGGACGCCGCTCTATCACGATTGATGCCAAATGTAGGAGGGGTAAGTCAAAATCGAAGTTTACTCTTAGCTAGTATAACCACATCGATTATGCTGTACGGGGACCCAGTATGGGCTGATGCCATGCTGATCAAAACCTGTGCACGAGCGTTGTCTAGCGTGTATAGGCGAATGGCGTTAAGGGTGGCGTCGGCTTATCGTACGGTATCGGACGAGGCGTTGTGCATTATAGCAGGTATACCGCCCATTGACCTCATAGCCATGAAGAGAAAGGACGTGTACGAAACAAGGAAACGTGCAAATGACAACATCCAGAGGGAAATCTGGGAAACCCCAAGAAAGAAGACGATGACTGTATAGCAAGCAAGATGGAATGCCAGCGAAAAGGGGTGATGGACACACCGTCTCATACCAAAGCTAGAGGACTGAATTGATAGAAAACACGGGGAAGTTAATTACTACCTCACACAATTTCTCACCGGATATGGATGCTTTCGAGCTTACCTGTACCAAGCTGCCCAGAATGTTTGGATGCAAACGAAGATGCAGAGCACGTCTTCTGTGACCAACTATTTCAAGAAAAAACAAACGACTAAAGTCGCTTTCTCCGGGATAAGATGGGTTAGCCTGCTTGTGGTATGGCATAGGTGGTTTCTAGGGGCGAAACACCCTTATAACATTTTTTCTTGGAAAATCCCGAAACACGTCAATTGAAATTTGGAATTTTCTCATAATCAGTGCAATTTTTAACTCACTCGAGCTGATTTACTAAATTACATGTCGTAAAAGAGTAAAAAAATTAGTGAATTTACCCCAAAAAGGGGGGTTGCAACTCTTCGGCATAAATGTTGTGTCTTTAGAAGCGCCTTTTCATAAGAAATTTTTTGGCGTTGAGTTTATTTCAAAATATTCATTAGATGCTGAGAAATATGAAAAAAAATCATTTTAGGGATTGACTTTGGCGGTGGATTTCACCCCTTAAAAGTGGATGTCAGCCGATAAGAAAAAATACGTATCTATTATTTTTTCAAGTACTATAACATATCTAAAAATCATCAAAATCGGTGGGGTTGGGTTGGGGTGGTTCCCTTGTAAGTATCCATTGGTTAGATAATTAATACGTTTTGAATACTATATAATTCGAAATGTCGTTAAACGCTTTAGTAGTATCTTTTAAGTATAATTACTTCTTAACCGAGATCGTCTGTTTTAGCCTTTTGAGAAGAAGAGAGGGAAAAATCGTGTCGAATGTCTTACTGAAGTCGAATAGTAGTATCAACATGACCAGTTTCCTGTCAAGACCCGTCCTTATGTGTTCAGTAAGTTTAAATAGTGATGTCTGTGTCGAGTTGTTCGGTCTAAATTTCTTTTGCAAAGGATCGAGCATCCCCGATTAGAAGAGATGCTCCTACAATTACCCGTGTGTTAGTCCTTTCGAACATCTTTAAGAGAAAGCACAGCAGCGCGATAGGTGAAAAAACCAGCTTCTCATTTCTTTTCAGAAATTGTTAGTTGCCAGAGCATCAAACAATCGGTTTTCATAGAACGTTATACGCGACTCTTCAATTAAGGCAGTTCCAATAATGCAGGATCCTCAATCCTTTTGTAACGACGGTAGGTGGTATTCTGTTTTCTGAGCTGTTGGGCCAACTCTGCGCCAATCTACATTGCAGCCTGCCCTTTTTTGGAGTAAAAGCCTTTATTGGTGCCAGTTCATCAATTACTGCCGTTAGATTGGCATAGAGACGGTTTATAGCAAGCTCAGGATGTGCAATTGCATCACCAATAAACGGCGACTAATCAAAGTCAGCTCATCGAGCAGTCCGTGAAATTGAATCAATACTTTTGAAGTCTTAATAGGAGAATAACTGCTTAAGCATTTCATGAGATTAGTAGGGAATCGTTAGATCAATAATGTTATGTTTACAGTGAATAACTAAATCAATCCACTAGCAGTAGGGTAGCATTTATTCTATTAAAATTGTTCACATTCGCATGTTTGTTGCGCTATTGCCTGTCCGTTTCTCGTTCGTCACTTTTCGAGAGTGTACGAACACACAGCAGATCATCATTTTTAAGGCATAGTAGCACAGCGCTCAGGGCACCGTATGCGAAGTTAGTGGGCATTATATTAGCTGTCAAGCATTCAACAGTGCTCGCGACCGCTAGCTCTCCTCGGTGACTCAGTTTATGGCCCGCACCATTTGACGTTATAGAACTGGAGTCGGAGTCACTTTTCACATATGAAGGAAAGGTTCTAAACTTAGTTAATTCAGTGCGTTTTTCACACAGCAACGTCGGTGAAACTTGCAATCCCTCCAGCAGGGCATTATACTTGTGTAGTTTATCCTTCAAGTTAAGCAGGCTATCATTAATACCATCTACCCCCTGATGAGCACCTGGTAACGAATCGAGCAGCCTATTAATATGTTCAAGCCTTTCCAATACAGAAGTATTTAACTCAGACATTACTGCACTTAAATTGGATTGATTTTTTAATCTGGCTCCGTTCCTCTCTCATACGCTATCAGCAATCGCGGAGTTGTTGTCAAAAAGTTTTTTAAGATTATTGGGATGATTGCTTAACGATTATATGAGAAACAAGCCCCTCTATTAACTCATCTTTTACTGGGAGGACAGATGAGATATACATATAATTCTCAAGCTCAATCACAACGAGCAACTGAAAATCGGCCATTCTTCTGCCAAAAAGTTCGAATTGTGAATTAACTAGATCCATAATGGCTTGTGACGTTTCATAATTTCGTTTAGTGATAGTTTCATAATTTTTCGCGGTACCGACAATCGATGAGTCGCTAAGTAAATTACTAATTCCAGATGTTTCAGGATGATGAGTCTGTACATTATGTGGCATATTAGATCCCTGCTGTTGCTGTACTTGTGCATCGTAATTAAAAGGCTCCTGTACAGTTGCATCCTTCTGAGCAGGAGTGCATAGCGTCTGTGCGCCCGCAGTCCGTCCAACACCAGAATCTTCACCTTGATTCTCGGGTTCGTCGCCCGCACACGCCGACTGCTTGTTTATACGCGTAGTGGAAGAATTCGTGCTCTTATTGACAGTTTTTATAACGGTGTCTCAATCTCTCCCTGCCCCAGTCGAGGTACCGCTGAGCGAATTATTGCAGCTTTTTAAGTACACGTTATTCGTTAGGTGCGTTCTTTTAGGAATCAACCTCTTTAAGCACGATACATGCCCCAAACGGTTGCATTTTACACACTGGACAAGAGTCTTAGCTTAAGGTAAGAACCAGTAAAGCGCTCGAAAATCAGAAGCCGAACAACTTGCAGGCTGTGATACTTACGAGACATGGGAGAGCGAGAAGAGAGAGTTTGAGTTTGAGTTTGAGTTTGAGTTTATTTATTATGACTAAGGACACGAGGTCCTGTATAGACAAAGCAGATTACAATATAATATAAAAAAAATAATAATATAGCAGTCTGAGGGCTTTTACAATAACTGCCCACGCTTGTACAAAATTTGAAAAATCAAAATATAGATACAAGGAAAAAAATAATAATACTTAAAACTAAACAACTTAATTATTACAAAATAAACACATGTAGAGTCACAGGAAACATTGCACGCTTTATAAATTCGGTTTGGCCAGTAAATAGTTAAAAAGTTTCTGTTTAAAACAGGGCCGATGGTACAATTTGCGAATGTTATCAGGTACGTTATTCCACATTCTAGCACACGATATACAGGGTGTAGCAAAAGTAACTGTACACATGGAAATACTTTCCAGGATCGCATTTTCTAATAAAATTGTTCAGACAAAAGTTGAAGGGTATAGTCCAAAGAAGTAATGACCTTCACTTTTACCCCAAGGTCATTTTTGAAGGTCATATCAAGGTCAACTTTTTTTAAGTGGAAACCCCTATTTTTTATTTCATAAATGTAAAGAGCGGAAAATATTACTTCCAGGTATGTATTTGGCCTTGGGTCAAACTGGACCCTGAGGGTCATTTGAAGGTCATAATTGAGTTGCACAGTTTGACCCGATTAATCGATTGGGATTCTTTACTTTGACCCGAAATTCCCTCTTAGCGTGACCCAGGTCCAACAACGTAGACGTGGCGAAAACATGGCCCATTGGGGTGCTTATTTCCGAAATAAAAAATAGGGATTTCCATTTAAAAAAAAGTTGCCCCTGATATGATCTTCAAAAATGACCTTCGGGTCAAAGTGAAGGTCATCAATTATTTCTTTGGACCAAACCATACAACTTTTGTCTGAACAATTTTCTCGGAAAATACGATCCATAGGTATTCGAGAGAGGCATAAGTGCTTGAGAATAAAACCGATGTCAATAATAAACAGAGAGAAAAGCAACGGGCCTAAAATAGATCCCTGTGACACGCCAGATTTTCGACCAAGGAGTTGAGAATATACGCCTGATGAAGACACAACGACGTGCAACCGATCTGAGAGGTAGGAGCGAAAGCAGTTACAGACAGACCTGGAAAATCCAAGTTTGTATAGCTTATTACAAAGTAGGTGAACGTTGACAGGATCAAAAGCACGAGAAAAATCTATATCTACAAGCAGAGTGATATTCTTATTCTCAATAGCTACTATAAAATCGTCAACTATTTTGACTACTGCCGAATCGGTCCTATGTGATTTTTGAAAACCTGACTGACAAGCATCAAGTAGATTAGCGTGTGCTATAAAATCTGATATCTGTTTATGAACTATTGCTCCAAGTATTGTAGCAGTAGCATTTAATATACTGATTGGTCGAAATTTTTTAGAAGTTTCGGCATCTTAGCTTTAGGGATTGGGTGTACCAAGGTTCGCTTCCAACTGGATGGAAAAGTTCCTGATTGTAACAACGTATCGAAAATGTTTTGCAAAATAGGAATAATACCAAAAATGAAATCTTTTAAAAAAAAGCAGGGATATACCGTCTGGACAAGTACGAAATTAAATGTAAGCGGCCGTGCGGCTAGATACGACAGCGAGGAGCACAGACAAATTCAGTATGCCTACTCCTCGCTGCCCTACCTACATACATATAGATTTACGAGTATGCTCCTCGCTGCCTTGCCAAGCCTCGCGTCCGTTTATATTTATTTGTCTGACTGCGTGATTTCATAATTTAATTTCTTTTTATTTCATTATTCATCTTTATACAATAAATTAATATTGATTTAATGATATTGATTTAACAATAATGATTTAATAATGATTTAATCAGGTTTCGTGTTCATTCTTGCTATGTACTTATTAACGGCTGGTTTTCTGAAACGCCTCGCTGCCGTTTTCTGATCAGCTTTTCTGCTCACGTCAGACGTAATATTCGTTAGAATAGGATTATATTATTCGTTGATGGTGGTGGCAACATTGATAGTAGTAATATGTATAGCAGATATAACATTCACGACTCGAGTGTCTCTTATGCCACCTGATTAGTGAGCGTATGAAAACCATTTGGACCAATTTTCACACAAAAGGATCTTTGTAAACTTATACGTGGTTTTTATGCTGTCACATATGATAACTGTAACGAGAGATTCTTTCTCTCTGTGTGGATTCTGTTTCGTCCGACTTTCCGGTAATTTAATCCGGAAAGGAATTTTAAGGGCGGGTAAATGAAGTGACGCAAAGACTGGAGAACTCTGTACTAAGTTTATTCACTATACGATGAATGTGTTGAGTGGTTCTAACTGCGTTACGCGGCGATCGGTCAGTCGTTCCTCTTACAGATGTTGGCTCGTTCTCCTCGATGCGGCCCGACGGGGCTGATTTATTATGATGCGTTAGAGGTGGTGGAAATGGTAAAACTCGCTTCATGCGATTTTTGTAGAGTCGGAAATTTGACCGTTGCTGGGTAGAAAAATGCTGCGTCTGCTGGCGCTTGCATTTTATGGCGTGGTCAGCTGTGAGTTCTGATTCTTTGGAAAGCGGCGATGTATGCCGCATTTTAATGTGAATTAATATTTGCGCGCCAATGAATAAAATTATAGGACCGCTAGGTGTCCTATGTAACACGACCAGGGCCTCATCACCTGCGCCCTCGTAGGTGCCACAAGGATGTGCGCAAATGAGAGCACGACAGCATCGTAATGAAAACCAGTCAAGAAAAGATGCCGATACAAAAAAATGTCCTAGCTTGAGTACGACGCTTGTAATGTTGCATTGTTATCATGTAATCCAAAAATTACGTCTACTATTTTTATGACATCTTGTTATGATATGTTGATTGATATTCCCCATGCAACAGAACGAAGTCGTACAGAAACCTACAAGGGTTTTTACATTAGTTTTAAAAAAGACGCACGCTGTAGTATGCAAGTCTTGCAAAAGTTTACGCAAAAACAAATGATATGCTAAAAAGGTTTGATTTTGTAACGGTATATTACGCGTTACAACAATTGTCTATCTACCCTAGAGCGAACAGCACACTCGAACTAGCCCAACTAAACTAAAATCTATCACATTTAAAAATATAGAGCATTTGCGAGTTATTTGCGTAGTCTTGATCCCTCGACGCAGCTGAAGACGACGAATAGCAGCCTCCTCCTTAGTAGGGACTGCACCACCACTCTTAGGCTGCTTGTCTCTTCATTGATCCTCGATTGGGGTCCACTCGTAGTCTCGAACACCTATAAGCAGACGAGAAGACACATGTGAATAGCTGAAATACTTAACCCATTAACGTCAAATCAACACTGTGTAGAAGATTCAAATCGGTCAGAAATAATCATGCAAACCATGTTTTCTGATAGATTTTTTAATAAACTTTCAGAATCCGGCGTGAGAATTCCGAAAAAAGCTTTTTTGACCCTCATTTTTTAAATTTTAGGGGAAAAAACGTGAAATTTTTCAGTTTTTCTTTTTGAAAATACAAAATTTTCACAGGGAATCCGTTGGGCTAGAGGTCTAAAACCTCCAGAAATCGTGCACAAATTATTTTTCCTTCAAAACCGTATCCCTAAAAATATCAAAAATCAACTTGGCGAATCCAAAACGGCGGCCGAATGTCCGAAAAAATAATGAATTAATGATTAATTTTTTACTCGAAAACGAATCGCTTTATGAAAAAATTTCACTGAACAAAAAGTGTTTAGAATCATCCAAATATACGATTGAATTTTTCCAGGACATTTTGGGAAATGTTTTAATTTTTCCGGAAAATGGCCAGAACCAAAAAATCAAAAGTGACCCAAAACATCTTGAAAAAATTCACACATATTCTTTGAATGATTCTAAGCACTTTTTGTTCTATGAAACTTTTTCTTCAAGCCAATCATTTTCGAATAAAAAAATAGCAAAGTTTTATTCTTGTTCAAACAACTAAAAATGTGGGCTATAAGCAAGATACCTATCTTATCAGTCTTTTTAGATAAATATAATTTTGCATACTGTAGAAGGCTACATAAAAAGTGATAGAAGCTGCCTAATACATAAAAATGGTGGAATATAACTC
>UELU01142613.1:0-11122 GCA_900490025.1 Megastigmus dorsalis
CTCCATAGCAATAACTAGTCTTTGAAATATGAATTGTGGATTTATAATGACTTCCTCGTTTCCAATTTTCATCGAATAAATCGCCTGCAAAGGGGTAACTCGATTCTTTCTTAGAAACTTTATTTCGTTGTAATTGCTTCCTATTATTTTTAGCATCATTTTAGTCCCAATTTTTAATGCCTCGTGACAATTTATTTTATCATTGCCTTTCATTCCAGAAGTAATACTACAAATATTATCTGTGATCGAAAATGGATTGTAAGTGTCAAAAAATTTAATTAATTTATCTAAATCTTGAGAGTCTCTTAATATTCTTCAATTTGTGCAATCAACGTGCTGCTCAGATCCTGCGAAAGAAACTTTACAGAATTTTTCAATTGCTTCTGTTATGTGAATCATCCTGGGCATGGTTAAAATCCATTTAGTTAACACACTATCTGTGGTACCTCTACCATGAGTTAATCCACCTCTTGTATGTATCGAACGCATTAAAATTTGTTCTATGGCCATATCAGACCAAACTCCAGACCAAAATTTATCTGTTCGTCTGATTGTGAAATAGCTTTTTGAAGTAAATTTATGAAATTCACTAGCGTCCATTTTTTCATGTAACTTGTACATATCTTGCAAGCAAAGATGGCACGATTTAGCGTATAAAAAGTGGCCGCTGTCGTGAAAATATGGTAGCATTTTACATACACTTTCGAAGTGTGCTTTCCAATTGCCTGATCGCTCAGCCGCAATAAATTATTTCATTATAGTCACCATATCAAAATATTGAATCCACAGTTTCGCAGTCGGGCCATTACCTTTTAAAATTTCAATTTCATCTAAAAATTTAATAAAAATATTTAAAAAATTAGGCTTATTAACGTTTTCTAAAGTATTTTCATTAATATTAACAAATTCTTCAATCAAAGCAGATTCACTGTCATTAAAATTTATGAATGAATAAATGATTTGTGCTAATGCTAAGTGTTAAAATATGGTCTCTGACTGCTCTAGCATATGCATGGCCGGGTAAAATTTTCTCTACAGACTGAGCAGCATAAATTTGGCATAAAACTTCTTTTAGACCACTTCCATTCATTATATATCCAATGGAACCCATGAATGACATTAAAAGATGAAAGCCACCTAGCCGAATATTTACTGAAGCTAATTCTGGATTACAACACTCTACGATTTCTCTTGCTTGATAATAAAGAGGCTGATCGAATGTAACAAAGCAATCTTTTTTACCTACTAGTTCGCACTTAATTTTAGCTTGTAAAAGAACAGTATAAATTGTATCGTAGTTACTAGCTGGTGCATTGACAAATTTAAAAAAATTTATTTTGCTTTTTTCATAAACTAAATTTGTTGTTATTGACTCCATAAACCCACTCCAACCTTTACAATCTTTTGGATATTTTATTTTACCGCTGATCCATAAGAAATCTGTCGGCAATATTTCGATGTCTAAAGACAGTGGACTTACTTTATTCAAATCTTAAACAATAATGTTTTCCATGCCTGAACGACTAGGTTTATGAAAATTTTGTAAAGGAACTTTACCAAATTGACCAAGAACATACTGAGAAAGTTTTTTTTTAACTTTTTCAATAGATTTATTACAAGATAATGAATTTTCGAGAGTGATAATTTCAATTCCGCCCATAACATGAAAAGTGTTGTAACCATCTATTGTACACACTATTGTATGATCAGCGTTATCAAAAACGAATTGAAAATATGCATTATCATAACGTGGTTCGCGTATATCGTGCAATATAGAAGCTTGAAATAATTGCGTATTTTCATATGAGGCACAGAATCCTAAGGAACTCAAAATTCGCAAAAGATCTTTTGAACCATATTTTTTATCCAGCATAGCTGCAAAGCCCAGTTGAATACAAGATGAAAATGACCTCGGGCGAGCGGCTGAAATTATCGCGTGGGCTATGCTAATCACTTTCCTTTCAGGACTTGTAGCAGGTATCTTATTCGTTAAAATTATTGCATCCAGAATAAGTTTTAATGTTTCCGGAACGTCATCACTTATACTCTCGAGAAACGATTCAGGAGCAGGATAACATTTATAATCGTAAACCTTACTTCGAATATCTTCTAAAATAATTTTTCCTGCGGCTTTCACTATTCTTTTACGTTCTTCAGTTGAATCTCCACTCTTGTTTTTATACCAATTTTCAGTCAATATTTTTTCACCTATATTAGCGAATGTTATTAAGGGCCCATATTTTGAAGAATGTATTATAATTTCATCACCGAAAATTTTTTTTAAATGTACTTTTAAATACTTCATACTAAGCACTTCATCAATATCAGGTAAATTATCAATTATCGAATCCATACTAAATTGACATTCCTCCTTATTTTCAAGAACATATTCGCTTATAAGCTTAGCTACTCTAGGGGCACACGTATCTTTCGGAACTGAAACCTCTCGACTTTAATTAAATATATTTTTCTTACAAGCTTCGTGTTATCTCGCACCTCTCTCCACTAAATTTTCTACATTACTTATGCGATTATAAATTTCAATACATTGCATATTTTCTACATAGCGTAATCTTTGCAGAATTTTCAATCTCGTATCATCATTCGTAATTATACTACCTTGTTTTCGTTTAAACACTGATTGTTTCTTTTGCTTTCTTATAAAATCATCGGAAGCATCTTCTCCGCAAAACAAACACAAACTTTTAAAATCAAAGTTGATACTTCCTGATAAACGTGTTGAACGTGAAGTTGACGGCAGTCTTCGTAAATGTGATTGAATTTTTAGTTCAGAAGTGTAGGATTTGGCACATGACTCATGAATACGAAGTACTCTAAATTTTTTTAATTCTCGATACTTGAGATCCTGCCTTCTGTAGCTGGCGTTGATAAACGTATTAATTGACTCCTGCTGATTCACTGTCCGTATGATGCCGGAACTCAACGGACTCTCGCAAATGATGCAATTGGTATCTTCCTCATCCATCTCTTAATAGATGTGTGCGAGCTGTAAAACGATTAAATAAATATTTACTTTTATTACATAGGAAAATTAAATTATATGTGTGTGTAATCTACGTGTGTGACAAAAATATAAATGTTTATCTTTCATTAGTGATAAATTTTTAAAAAGTTTCAAATAATTAATACTTTGTGAGTTAAGCAGTACATTAAATTTTCCAATTTGTGTTAAATAGATTACGTTTACTTTTAGTAAGTTTATATTCAGCTATAGTTAAGAATATGTTTACCCAACAGAAATGTGAACAGTTAAAGAGATTTTAAATTTTCGATTAGTCGAACTGCCAAGATGGGTCGATTTAAGGTAGTTGTAGCCCGACTATGCTAGTCAAATCAGTAACTAACTAGATACATTTATTTATTAACATTTTGACATTCTGACAGTTCAAAATTTTGTTGGGTGTATATTAGCAGTTAAGATATATCTTAAAATTCAATATAATCCACCCTGAGTGCAAATATTATTATAAAAAGTGACACGTGTGACGTGCGAGTGTGTATAATAAAATAAAAAAAGAAAAGAAAAATTACAGAGATATTTTAATCCGTCTTCTATAAAATACGTGATTTTTCGACATTTTTTCACATTTTCATTTATTATAAACAAAGCAGACCTTTTTGAACTGGTGCACCCCGAAATTGTTGATCAGTATGATATTTCGAAGAGATTCCAAAAAAAAGAATTGCACTCTCAGACAACATCCACCTAAAATGCTAATTCTCCTGGACTAAAACAGTATGATGGATTTTACTGTATAATGTCTCAAAATGTCTGTAAAATACTACTTGATGACCTAACGTTATTTATATAGCCAAGAAATAAGACCCAGAATTTTCTGAAAAAAAAAATACTGTTCGGTAGCCAAAAAAAATTCTTAAATTTCTCCTTTTTTTTATTTACAATGATACTTACATGTTAATTGGCATTTTGGTTAATATAAATAGCGTTAGGTTCTCCAGTATGTTATTACAAACATTTTAAGACCTTATATGTGGAAATCCATCCAATAGTTCCTCCAGGACTCTGCACGTAAACTCTAAAAACATATAAAGGAGATAAATCAATTTAACATTGAATATTAACATGATTCTTAATATATTTTATATACTTACCTAAACTTTTTCTTTATGTTACTCCTTTTAAAAGTAAAATTATTGTAATTATATAGTTTTAAACTCTTTAAATTAGATACTTACATGTTTATTGTTGGAACACATATACATTTGTTATAACTTGTTTACAGTCCAGTCCCGCATGTGCAGGCAAAGATGAAACATAACTTCTCACCTGGAAAAAGAAATTACACAAAGAAACACTTTTTTCATATAACACTAGTCACATGTCTGTGGGTACAATGCCGTCTGCTGCAGCATGATATAAAATTCTTTTTTCTAAACGCAGTTAGGAGCACCTGCAGGTTAAGAACTTGCACATTTACTGACTGCTCAAAACAGATACCAGTTTTCACTGTTCAGAATGGTCAAGCTTTTATTAGAAATAAATTAAACATCTTTTTATTAAGTTGAATTTTTTTTTGAGATTATTACTCATATATTTGTTTTATTGATGGAATAAATTTATTAATTGCAACGAATATTTTTAACCTTCTAAATTTTCATTTTAATTTAAGAAAACAAATTAAAAGATTAAAAACTAATAATATATATTTATCGGTTTTACAGTCTTTGTACATTAATTTGGACAGCATAATTGTGAGATGATTTGACTACAAACCTGATGGTTGTAAAATTGATAGCAGAAAGTCAAAGTATATGAGAATCACACTACTTTTAATTGGTAATATTCTATGAGATCATATTTATTAAATTGATTCTCTTTCTAATAATCATAGAATATTATTACATGGTATAGATTAATATGCATACAAATTTGTGTTAAGGTATTACATGTCTCTAAAAAAGTCGTGAAATCTAATAAAAACTTACCTTTAAAAAGGTAAAATCTTGGCAAGTGTGAGTGGGTTTTCCCACTCGCTTCAGTTTATTTCTATAAAATGCTTTTAGACAATTCTTAGCTTGTTAATTTTTTGAATAATAAATGTAATAATTTAGTGTAACAATTTCATCAATTGTCTTAATAACATTTTGTGATTATAATTTTATTGTTTTTTTTTTATAATAAAACTCACACCTCTTTTATTTGGCAATATTCTATGAATTCATATTTATTAAATTGATTCTCTTTCTAATAATCATAAAATATTATTATATAAAATTTATTTTATTTATTTATTCATATAAATTTTCCAATTTCTAATGACCAATTTAAACTAAAAAAACTTGTGAAATCAAGTCAGAAAATGTCACGTACTCTTTTTCTTCATTGTTTACATATTCAAATAAATTTTCCAATTTACAATGGCCAATTTAAACTAATGAAAATTGTGAAATCAATTTAGAAATGGTCAAGTACTCTTTTTCTTAATTTTCATAGTTATTGTTAATTTTTAATAAGTACCAAAATAATAAATGATCTGCAACTAACAATTGTTAACACTTTTAGTAGCTTCGATAGCCTATCTAACATCTCTATTCTTATGAATCGGATTGATTGATTATTAACTTTAAAATATCCTTTGATGTTCCATGGTATATAAAACACTCAATTGACCCCTTCGACATTTAGTTTGAACTTCTCTCTCCCATTGTTGTGTTAAGGCAGCAGGGAAAATTGTCATATAAAACACTCGATTGACCCCTTCGACATTTAGTTTGAACTTTTTGCTTTGATAGCTTATTTGGCATCTTTATTCTTAATAAGGCACCATTGGAGCATCGTCGTCGCGGACTCGTTGTCCTGGCAGTGTGGATCTAACCTCAAAACGGCGCCGGCGAAGATAACAAAGCGGGTTTTGTTTGTTTTATTTATATTTATTTTCTCTGTCTCACAAATTCTCCCCTCCTAAGCCGGACCACACCCGTGTGGACCACCTGTTTATCCTCGGGCTATAAAGCCACAGCTACCGCCTCAATTCTCGCTATCACGCTACTTACTTCATGGGGTGGACATACGCATCACCCGACACCTCATTCACACATCTCCTACTCTACCTCATCCCACTTTCACTTATCCATTCTGCTGCTATAGGGGCAGGAGAGGGGGGGAATATAAAAAATGAAAAAAATTAAGCATTGATAGCACGAGTACCTTCTTTGCCGTCTCGTAGTTGGGGGATCACTTCTGTCGCTATCCGCGGACCTAACCATTCGTTCTGTCTGTCTCTCTCTCTCCTGTCAGTTACTCGACGCTCTCCTCCTACGCATGCTCATGCTGGCTACACTTTTGGCGCTCCTCTCTCTCTCTCTCTTTCTCTCTAGTTACCAAAAACCCCCTTTAGGATGCTGTTTCTCACGTCCTCCGGCAATCCCTCCAGGCGCTCCATTAATCGCTGTGTCTCCTCTATCATCCTTATCCTCTCCGCCAAGGTAATTGGGGGTTCGGATTCGTCACTCCTCGGCTCCTATCTTCTGCTAGGTGACCGCATCCCTATAATTTTAAAGAAACCATCGTTTTTGGCGCTAGCTTCGCGGAAAAACGCTGCGCAGCATTCGATAACACGTACACCGGTCGCAACACTAGCTCACCCACCTGAAACGTCACGTCTCGCCTCCCTTTATTATAATACTTCCTCTGCTGCTCCCTCGCGTCATCAGCAAATTTCGAAACTAAATTGCGCAACGCGTCGAGCCTTCTCATCCGATCCGCCCAGTCCTCTGGATCCATGCGGCTTAACGTCGCGGCGCCATCTACTTCTCGTCCTAAGCTCTTCACCGGTCGCGGGTGCTGGCCGTAATTTAGGAACGCTGGCGAAATCTTGTTTGCCGTGTGCGTTGCTGTCTTCACGGCATGGTGAAACTCGTGTACATGTTCCCAATTTCGGTGGTCTCCTTTGACGAAAATGGAAATCATCGCCTGAGGGTGATAGGGCGGCGTCGTCACATGTTTCATTCCGTACTCCTCTAGCGTTGCCTTCAAGAATTTATTGTCAAACTCCTTGCTATTGTCCGTGAGGAAGTAGTCTGGCGCTTCCCATCTGATGAGGATGAGCTCTTCGAGCGCTCTCGCTACCGCCTTCCCGTTCGCTGTTCGCACCGGCTTAACCTCAATCCACTTCGTAAACAGATCCTGAAATACGATCATTTAGTTTTTCTGGGATTTGCTCGGTGGGAATTCCATGAAGTCGGCAGCTACTACGGCCCATGGCCCAGATTTCGTCGCCCCATTAATTCCTGCGTTTTTGTCTGGGATACCTTGTGCTGCTGGCACTCCTGACACTGACGCACGAACTCGTCCACCACGTGGTACACTCCCTTCCAGTAGTAGTCCCTGGCGACGCGATCATAGGTTTTCTCGATTCCAAAGTGACCAGATGACGCTTCAACATGCGCATCTCGCAACACTCGTTCCCTCTTCTCTGCTGGCACAACTAACTTCAATCCTTCCTCGTTGTTGGTGATCGGGTCCACGAGTGAGTCCAGGCAATAGCGATATAGCATACCGTCTTCCACCTTCCAATTCTGAAACTTCATTGGCGTCGGGATCACATCCCTCAACATGGCACAGTACCATTCATCTGTGACTTCCTCGAACGCTCCTACTTCTTCGGTCTCGTACATCCTCGAGAGGGCATCTGGCACATGGTTTAAGACTCCTTTCCGGTGCTCGATCTCGAAGTCCCACTGCTACATCTGCAATGCCCATCTCAATCAGCACAAGGCGCTATGGTCCGTGATCGCCTTGAAGTGATATCTTTCGAGGTAGGGGCACAACTTCTTCAACGTACATAATAATGCTAGGCACTCCTTCTCCGTCGTGGTATAATTTTTCTCCGCTGGTGACAGCACTCGGCTCTCATATAGGATCGGGTGTTCGCCATCATCCATCTCCTGCGTCAGCACGGCGCCTAGAGCGTAGTTGCTCGCATCGCACTGCACGATGAACGGCTTTGAAAAATCCGGGTGGGCGAGTACTGGCGCTGTCGTCAGCGCTCTCTTCAGTCCTTCAAATCCTTCCTGCTGCTCTTCTCCCCACGTCTACTCCTGCCCCTTGCGTAATAGCTTGAGAAGTGGTATCTTCAACTCCGAGACGTCCTCGATGAACCTCGAATACCACCCAACCATTCCTAAGAATCTCCGCAGCTACTTCACCGTCCTCGGCGCCGGATATTCGATCACTGGCGCTACCTCTTCTGGATCTGGGCGCAATTCCTCGCTATCTAGCAGAAAGCCGAGGTACTGCACCCTGGAGCAACAGAACTCGCATTAGGCGCGATTGTACACCATACCCACTTCCACCACCTTAAGCAACACCACCTCGAACCTCCTTGATATGCTCCTCCAGCGTATCTGTCTCGATGATGATATCGTCCAGGTACCCGAAAATATGCGGCTCGAATTCCGGCCCGAATATGGCGTCTATCAGGCGCTGGGACGTTATTGGCGCATTGGTTTGCCCGTCGGGCATCCGAGTGAATTGGTATAGGCCTGACACGGGAATGGCGAACGCTGTATACTGTTTACTCAATTCGTCCATCGGCACTTGGTGATACGCCCACTTCAAGTCTACTTTGGACAAATACCGCGTTTTCCTCAGCTTGTCGAGTACACTATCCATGCTTGGCATTGGGTAAGCGTCCTTCACTGTCACCGTGTTTAAGTCGCGATAGTCGATGTAGAATCTTGGCTATCCATCGGATTTCTTGACTATCACGGGGGCACTACTCCATTCGCTTGTAGCCCTCTCGATTACACCCTTGCTCAACATTCTATCGATCTCTTCTAGCGCTATCTGCATCATCCGTGGCGACATTCTCCTTGGACGATGTTTGATTGGCGCTGCTTGATTGAAGCAAGTCGTTGACGAGCTTCTCTACTATCTCCTTCTCGTTCTCACTCAATGCTGAGATTCCGGCGGATTCGGCGATAACACAGGCCCACAAAAAAAAAGTATGTGGTTCTGGGGTGGAGACTAACTTTTTTTTATGTATTTTTTCCCGCTGAATCCGAATTCGTCAAAAAAGAATAGGGGTACGAGGGCAAATTTTTTAGATATTCTCAAAAAACTGTTTCGATACATTCAGTTGCCATCATGGCGTCGGGAGGTAAGGAACCGCCCGACGTCTCTCTTAATAAACATTACAAGTGCTATCCTAACGTTAAAGTAGGAGCAGTAGTTTGTATCGTGTGTGGAAACTTTTTTCATACAAGTGAGTTTGTTGCAAAATACAATGCAGGAAGCCCAGTAAAACTCCTAAGTAACAGTTTTGTTATATGCCATGACCATCCAAACTTTGCACTAACCTCAAACCTGCCATATGGAGTGCTGAATACTGTCGCGTGTGAATTTATAGCACAATTAAAAAGTGAAAATCGAGAGTTGATTAAAAAAGAAATACTTAACGAAATAGTGCACAAAAAAAATGTAGATAATAATTTAGATAAAACAGTGTATGATGACTATAGTGAAATAGAAGCATTGAAAATAGAAAATAATTTACTGAAACAGTTATACAAAGAAACCAAAGATAATAACAAATTATTAAATGATTTATTATTAAAAGAAAGGCAAAACAACAATCGAAATAATGAAAACAAAATAGATACAATCACATTTGCTGAAGCATTAACTAAAAGTAAATCTAAAACTAAAAAAGTACCTAAATTAATAGTTAAAAAAACAAGCAACAATGAAAATTTAAATTTAGAAAACGAAGTTATTAAACGTCTTACAAAAAAACAAATCATCTAAAACAAAAAACATGATTAAAAAAAATAGTGACACAATAATTATAAACTTAATGAATGAGGAAAGTGTTCAAACAATTGAAAATTCACTAACAAAAGAATTAAAAAACAATGTCAAAGTAGAGAGAGAACAAATAAGTAAACCAAAAATGAAAATAATTGGAATAGATTAAATTTTTGAAAATGAAAGTGAAATAGAGGACGATATAAATGAAAGAAACTTTAGTAACAGTGATGACAAGTGTAAAGTGATCCATGCACATTCCAATCCAAAAACAAAGTTCATGACAGTAGTAATTGAAGTCACATCTAATATATACAAGTACAAAACAGAAACAGGCTATTTGTGGGATATCAAAACTGTAGAGTTTTTGATATTATAAATACAAATCCATGTTCAAATTGTTCAAGATTTGGCCACACTGGCAACAAGTGTCGCAATCAAGCCACATGCTCGAAATGTGGATGTGATCATGCAGTTTTTCAATGTAATTCAGAAACATTTAAGTGTCCGAACTGTGAATTTAATAATAATAAATACAAAACAAACTACAATACAAATCACTCAGTACTTGATAGTGAACAATGTACCATTTTAAAAATGAAAATTAAAAAATACATTGAAGCTACAGACTATCCAATTGAACCAACATATCAACGGTATTTCGGTAAGGTAGAGACCATCCACCCGATACAAGAGGTAAGCTATTTCAAGCGCAATGTTGTCAACAAACAAAGAATATCAAGACCCACCGGATCTACAATATCACCAAAATACATAGCGCCAAGAATAAAAAATATAAACTAATATGGAAAATGAATTTCAAGAAGAATTTCTCAACAATGAAATAAATGTTGACAACCTTTTTAGACTAAACAATCCTCTAAATAATGATAAAGAATACATTTTATGCATAAATATTAGAAGTCTAAATGCTAATTATAATAAATTGTTAGTATTTTTAAATAATATAGAAGTAAAACCAAATATCATTGTTTGTACTGAAACTTGGAATCTAAAACATCATGAATTTTTCAATATTCGTAAATATAAGATGTATTATAACAATAGCAAAATTAATAAATCAGATGGAGTAGCAGTATACAGTATCGAGGACTTAACGGAAACAACAGAAATCATTCAAATCAACAAACTTAAAATAATAAACTCAAGAATTACATTAGTCAACAATACTGAAATAGTTATATCAGCAATCTACCGATCACATGACATACATAAAACTGATTTTGTAATGAACATCAAGGAACTACTGAAGCATAATCAAAAAATCAAAAACAGTATTTTAATAGGAGATTTTAATCTCGATATAAAAGA
>UELU01142616.1:6416-18426 GCA_900490025.1 Megastigmus dorsalis
AAACACACTTATAAATTTTCCGTTTACTCAGCCCGTTCGGGAGAGCTTTTGCACTTAGTAATTTAACTTTATTTTAAATTATTTATTTTATCTACTTTTTCCCGCGGTTTCCCACACATTTGGGGCGCCAGTTGTAACGAGGTTCTGGCAGGGGGATTTGCTCGATGGCCTGGGCGACTTGCCCTGGCGGGATGATGTGCTGCGGCTGCTCAGCAGTCTTGATGCCACAATGCGATAGGACGTGCGAGCGGACGTTAGCAGCTTGTGCTATCGCACCTCCGTACGATGCCGGACCGTGCTATCAACGCCGAGAGGTTTTCCCCTCGGCTTTTCTTATGTGAGAGACAGCTGCTCTCGCTGTCTCTCTCGTGTGCGTTCTGCACCTGAAAAAGGTCCACGATCGGCGAGAGTGGTATTCGCACGAGCGGAGAAAAGGAAAGCGGGCGAGGTCAAAAAATGAAACTCGCTTATTTAAATAACGGAAAAAGAGAAACAAATATATTCTATTAGACGTGATTCTAATACATTCCAATCGAATGGAGAAACAATCAGAAGTATTATAAAATTTAAATGTAAGTTTTAAACGACGAACGGACCGAGTTCGAATTCGCTCGCACTTTTCCGGAACTGTTTGAAAATGAAGTCGCACTTACTTTTATAGTGCGAGTTTCGGAGCTCTTTCTCTCTTGCTCTCTTTCTCACACATGTGGCTCGTGTACCATCGCCGGGTTGCTGCAGCAGCCCGTGCTATCCCTTGGGCTCTCGTGCTGCGGGCTTCGCTCCTGCGCGGCTTGGGAAGAGGAGACGGTGGAGGGGCTTCGTGTCTCCACTATTGCAGAAACGCACTCGCTTTTTTCGTATCGAAACGACGTCGACGCGGGAGCGTTCACGGAGCACGTGGCGTTCGGCCGGAGAGAAGAGACAATATGGCCGCTTCCTGTCGGCCTTCCTCCTCGTTCTCTCTCCCGCGCGCGGAATTCGAATGTATTCAGCCGTTACAATATACAGAAGAAACTCATGCAGATAATGAATTTGAATGAGATTTAATTAATCTAAAATTGAATGAATCTCAATAATCCAATTGCTTTAGACCGTTAATCGATTTTAATTAACTTCAATAGAGAACATATATGAATTGATTTCTATGGAAAGAAGAAATGCCTGCAGAATCAATTCTAATTAATTTCAATAAATTTGAATGAATTTGAATGAATTTGAATGAATTTGAATAAATTTGAATGAATTTTAGTAATAAAATTTCTATCTTACGCTATTTGATTTCAATTAACTTTTTTAGACAATATACATGGCAATTAATGATTTTAATAATTAAGAACGATAATCGATTTCAATTAAGTATTGTAAATAGTATTATTAAAGGATTTATATATAAAGAAGAAACTCATGCAGATGATGAATTTGAATGAGATTTAATTAATCTATAGTTGAATGAAGTTCAATAATCAAATTTTTATAATGCGTTAATTGGTTTTAATTAACTTTTATAGACAAAATCATGAAGTATATGTGAAGAAGGAACTCATGCAGATAATTGATTTAAATAAATTATATTAAATTTAAAGATGATTGAATTTCAATAATCAAATTTCTTTCGAACGTTATTCGATTTCAATTAACTTCTTACACAGTGTACATGTCATTGACGCAGATTTAAAGTATTTTAATAATTCAAATAAAATCTATTACCTATTTATAATATATGGCCTATTTATAATAAATTAATAATCCCAATAAACTATTTCATATTTTTAACAGATTTATTTAAAAAATGTCTATTAAATAAAATAATATTTAATTTACAAGGTCTGTACAAAAATTCAATATAAGAAAATAATTTTAGCTCTTACTGAATTTCTATAACGTTAGGTAATGTACATAAATACCGTGCATCTCTAGCATTCACCAACAATACCTTTTCTTTAATAGCAGCTATTGGTGTTAAAATAGAATTACGCGTATCTTCGTATTGTATTTTTCATATATGATGAAAACCTTCAAAAGGATAATTAAAAAAAATTTTGAATAATTTCAAGTGAAAGTAGCATTCGCCATCAATATTACAAATATTAAGAATTCGCCCAAATTTTCCACAATCCTGCAGTTCCACAACAGTATCATCAGTCTTCCTGGCTCGATTATATTCAATGCTATGAAAAACACATAATTGAATAATACATTTTTTATACACTATGCATCTGATTCCTTTGATTTACTTAAGGCAGCTTTTCCCGAAATACTTTATATTTTCTGGGCCCCCTACAGAAAATGCCTGATAGAAATTCATTGAAGTCAATGAAAAATCTATTGCATTTAATAAATTTCAAAAAATTTAATTGACCCTATGCTGAAGTCTTAATAGCAATGAATGGTATTTAATTAACTTGAATTGATTTTGAGAACAAGGATAAATTTTTGCATTAATTTTAATTAATATGAATTAAATCGAATAACAAAATTATGTAATATTAATTTTAAATATTTTTTGACAGTAAAATTTAATCAACCTCAATCGATTTCAACTATTCGAAAACTTATCCATTTTAATGTATTAAATTACAATAGGTTTTTAATTGATATTAATTAACTTCAATTAATCTACAAATTAATCAACTTCAATAACCGATTTTCTGATATACATTTGTACATGTTTTTGAATGACCATATTAAACGAAGAAATACTGATCAATAGATATTGATTTATGTGAATAATTACATTAGTCAATAGTTTTAAATGATCATTTTCACCATTCAAGTCGAATCGTTTTAAGTGTTTTGATTAATGTTACATAAAAAGTTATGTAAATAAGAATAAAAAAAATAACAATTTTTCAACCTAATAATAGATAGGAAAATTATTTAAAAAAAATGCCGTAGGTAGGATCGAACCCGCCCTCCTGAGTTTTCAGCCGTTATTGCGTGGCATGTATTCATAAGTTATTCGCGTGCTTTTTTTCTCCGTGTAGATATATATATATATACAATCTCTTGACTTTGAGTTCGAGAAGGACTTGACTTTCGTGCGGAATTATATTGTTATATATGGCATGTAAGTATATTCGTTGGTTAAAGTATTCTTAAAGTATAAAAACTACGCTCTGCATGTGCAGGGTTCATCTTATGTAACTATAAAGTGATATTAGTAAGTTATAACGAATTCGCAATTGAATCGAGGATTCAATCGTTAATTCGATTGTACGCTCGATCCGACGGCGCGCAAGCACCGAGGATGATGAGCAGGACAGCGAGCGTGGCGCGTGTCGCGAGAGAGAGTGAGATAGGCGCTCTCGCGAATTAGAGAGAGACGGCGCGATAGGAAAAGTCAATCGCGTCGTCATATCGATTTCCGCCGCGAATCACTAAGGACGAGAAAAGATAATATATACATGCCAGACTACGCGACGCGACACGGTTGTGTATGAGAGTGTGGATTACAGCCACCCACAACCCCCGTCTTAAGCTGCACTGACCTGCAGGCCAGTGCAACTTCCCGAAGGACGATTGGTAGCGACTGCGAGCGAGAACAGCGTAGCATCGAGTAAGTACTCAAAGCACTAGTAGGGCTTATGCAGGTGTGCGTGTGTGTGTTCCCGCGTTTTCGCCTTCTCGGTTCACGATTAAATTGTGTAGAGTATTGTACTTAAAATATTACAGAATATATTTTGTTAGTTTAAACTCTCGCATTCGTTATTGAAGTAAATCGTCCCTATTATTCCCACGATTACCGCCGCCTCCGCGGGCACAGTGGAAAAGCGTTTCCACTGTGCAAAAACTGAGTAGCTGGCATCGTGAGTACAGCACGGTGCTCACGGTAGGATAAGTCTTAGCAACGGAAAGTGAGACTCGTTAAGAGAGTCTCGCATTTGTACAGCGGCCGTTTTACCAGATCAGCGGGGAAAATCACGTGTAGATTTTCCCGCTGCAACGTGCAGGAAAGGTAGGAGTGTGCAGTAGACCGGTACTGCACACAGTAAAAACAGCCCCGTTACAAAGTATATTAAGATATACATACACATGTACAATATTATTAACATTAATTACAACAATTGTTGTAAGTTTTTAATTCATAATGACGATAAACCCATTGCTTTGCAGTATAAAATATTGTGTGAAATGGCCCATGCATACAAAAAAAAAACAACAAACAAAAAAGGGTACTCTGCAATCTCAATAATCTATCATACAAAAAAAACAGTAATTTATATCTTAATATACTTAGAAATTACTTTAGTCACATAAAAGTGAACCCTGTACACGCGGAGAGGACTTTTTATATAGTTTAAGTATCGTTTAAATAAGGAAAATAGTTTAAAAATTAATTTCTCTGAGTTTAATGAAAATTCAGAACCCGCATCTTCTTGTAATCCCAATAAGCACACTTTTCATAAAAAAGAATTCTACAAGTAATCTTAGATATCCTCAAAATAATATTACTTATATAATTATATTAGCGTTCAAAAAGTATTCTATTTTAGAAAAACTATTTTATTTTTACCACTTTTTTTCTCGAAGATGTGCGTTCATTTTGTATAATTTAATAATACATTTAAAGAATAATCACGTTTTACAATAATTATTATTGATTTTACTGCATATACGCATTAAAATACAAACGTTATACGCATATATAATTATATCATACGTAAAACGTGCACATACCAGAGAATTATTGAAAGAATTCTCAAGTAAATGTCGTGATACGCCACTTGTCCAGGGTCCAAGGGTCAACCTGTAATACTTACTAACACATATATATAAATACCCAGCTAAACCCTAACGAGGTTTCCTGGTCGCACACTAGGTATATTAATAAATAGTTGCCTCTGATTTGTTTAAAAGGAGCCAGACACGATTGTGACAGGCGACGAATCGTCTCAATCACCCGGATAAATTTAAATACCCCCAGAAAAATGAGCAAACTCTCTCCCAGAGGAGATTCCGACGAGTGGCCCGGTGGGAACGTCCGAGCCCTCGTTGCACTAGTCACCTTGATTTCCCGCTGCTCTGCTGCTCGTCCCTCCTGTCGTCGCTATTCGAAAGTGGCGTGTCCCGAAAATAATAGTCTGTTGTAATCAGGGAACGGGAAAAGGCAGTAGGCGAACTCAGAATAATACGTTGGTGAATTCAATAAAAATAGTAAATAACAATTTATTCTCTACAAGCGTACATGCTAATCGCGTATGTCGCTATTCGTTCACGGTACGGAGCTCGTATCCGCCATGAGGCTCGCGTCGCAACCCACCCCGTCGCCGTTAATTTCGATAGTCGCTAATGATGTTAATTTAATTAAATAGAAATCTGTACTCACGCAGCAATCAACATACTTGGCACCTACGTCGCCCGTCGCCAGAATAGTTTATAAAATAGCGGGCACTCTACACCGATCATGCACTGATACAAATGTCACGACTCACCGCCGTAAACATTGCCAACTCGATAATTCCACTCAAACTCCTTCTCCTCTCTTAATTCTCTCAAAAAATTCACCTCTCGCGGCCGATTCATTTTTCGTGTGTCGCTGGTAATAATGATAAGGTCCTCGTCGCTAATAATCACAGAAATCGTATCGGTTATGTGGGTGTGTAGTTGCAATACTGCTTCTTTTCGGAAGCTCACTTGTCGCATCCGTCTTCTCCAATTCTTCTGTCTTCGTCGCCCAAAATTCCATTCACGTAGTCCCAAAATTTGATTAGATTATTCCTTTTGGAAAACGTAGAGGCACTTTCCCTCACTTCTCTTGTTTCACTTCGGTCATCGTCGCTGATTGGCTCCTGAGGCTGACCTCCTTATCTAGGTCAGACTATAACGCGTGCCATTCAATTACCGCCGCGTAATCATTAAATATATAAATTTCTATAAATATCCTCAAAGGCCCTATGGAGCAAGCGCATCGTCGACTCGGGAACTCGGTGTTTGGTGAACGCTCCCTAACGCGCTATCGCCGATTCTCTCTTCGCACCGTTTGTCCGTCTTTCCCACTCTACTGGCGACATTGTAAATAGCCACGAGTATTCGTTCGTCGCGTATTCCGGTCGTTATTACTTCGCGTCGCTGGTGGTTCTTCTCGGGACTCTGTCGAGATCGCGCGCACGTTTCTCTCGACGGCTGTCATGTGGTTAAGTACGGGTGGGTGGCGACACCCTCGTCGTCGTTTCCGTCGCAGTTCGGCGCCTTTTGCGCCCGGCATCGGCACCAGTGTTGTGTGTGCACCGCCTCTCCTGGCCTTTTTTTCTCGTCGCAGGGGCAGTACGTGCCGGGACGGCGTCCCACCTCGTCCTCGTCGCTGGCCGTCGGGAGTGTCTCGACTCCTGGCCTCCTTCCTGAGCCGAAGTGCATACTTGCACTGGTCGGCCTGCATAGGTCGTCGTCGTGTGTGTGTCGTGTGTGTCGCTGCAGGAGGGCCCTCGAAAAAGGATAAGTCTTTTCTGCTTTCAGAAAGCTGTTCGGACACCTCTTCTCGGCAACGCTGCGGGTTGCTCGGCGAGGACTTGCCGACAGGTATTGTAGTGTATCATTCCCTTTCCTATCTTATATCCTAATCCCCTTTCGCAACAGTGCAGAAGTAGTGGCTGCATAGATGCATCCACTTCTGCTGCACTTGTTATTGTTTTGCTGTTCTCTCTCTTTTGAATTCGCAGTCCTAACCTCAATCCCTTTCCTATGATATGCTTTATTTTTCTGATTGTTTTCTTATTATTTACTCCGGTGTTTTAGGTGGACACTGAACTCCAGTGATCGAGGATTACATTCTCCTCTTGTGCACGATACTCGTGTCATAATGTTTAACATTTAAACCTATACTTTATCAGCGAAATCAATATTTTGGGTCGCAAACGTTGCGTAGCGTAGTGGTTAAGGTTCATGCGACGTACTCCAAAGATCATCGGTTCGAATTCCAGTGTAGGAAAAGTCTTTTTAAGTGTTTAATTTAATTGCAAAAAATTGTGAAGCGTGCGAACATTAATATAAAAGCGACTCTAAAATATAAAATTTAGTGTTAGTTAAAAAAACAATAGGGATAGAAATTCATTAAAGGCAACAGAAATGTATATGAAATATAACAGTTGAAACCAATCAAAAGTAATTGAGATCATTTGCGATGTTATTACAGTTTATGACGAAATTCACAATAGAAATGTATTAATTCTAACCCCCTTTTAAGAGCTATTCAGCTTAATTATAAATAATAGAATACCCATTAAACTTAATTCAAATCGATTGAATTTTATATCCACAAAAGAAATAGAAATTCATTAAAGATTACCAGAAATGTATATGACATATAACAGTTGAAACCAATCAAAAGCAATTGAGATCAATTGCGATGTATTGCACTTTATGACGAAATTCATAATAGAAATCAATTAATTCAAACCCCCTTTTAAGAACTAATCAGCTCAATTGAAAATAATAAAATACCATTAAATTTAATTCAAATCGATTAAAAAAGGTAATTAAGATTGATGGAAATGCTTTCACAATTGAAATTAATGTTCTAATGTGAATCTTAATCCCATTATTATATTGAATATTATTAAAAGTAAAATAATACTGAAATTGATTGAAATGAATAAAATTTAATTATGAAATGGGACATTGAAATTAATAGAATTACTGCAAACAAGTAATTGTTATTAATTAATTTCTATTGACAAGATTTAATCATTTTCAATACACTTTATTCCTTCAATGAATTTTAATTGTAAAAATGAGGATTAAGATTCACATTTGAAAACAATTCATTTTTTTTTCTATTGATTTCAATGAGGCATTTTTAGCAGGGAAATTTCTGTAAGAAATCTTTTCAAGTGCCGAGTTATACAAAATGCGCGCGGTTATTATCAATAATACGCGGCGTGTGTAACAGCTATACAGCTTATATTTATTGTGGCATATAAATTAAAATTTTTTGGTATCATTAGGAATAATATCTTTATTATAATAAAGTGAGTATTAATATTAATTTTTATGTACTAATTATTAATTAATAAGTCATTTAAATTTAGATCCTAAGTATTGAAAATAGATATTTTCCAAAAAGTGTTCAAGATGTTTTGATCGAGAAATAGAGCTATAGAGGATTAAATAAAGCTTGCCGTGCCGTGCACCGTGCCGCGCGCAGAAGGCTCGCTGCATCTTCTCTTTTGCGTTCTATTCCTCGATCAAAACATCTTGAACACTTTTTGGAAAATATCTATTTCCAAGTAAAAAGTGCTCAGCTTTCGATCTAAATAGTCAAAAAAAATATTAAAAATATACTTTTTGAGATACAAGACGTTTTGTACTTTTGAATGTGAAATGATAAATTTTGGAAAAACTGACTAGACCATCAGAAAGCTGAGGAAAAAATACGTCAAAAACTATTACTCAAGAATTTTTTAAGATACATTTTAGTACAAATAGTAGGAGTTGAAAATAGCCAGATTTGGCACTCGCGCGCCACTCTGGAGCAGTTAACGTGAAACGCCTCATATGTAGGATACAGATTATATTTATTTACTTATGTAATTTATACTAAATATTTAAAACTGTATTAAAATTTAATAAATGAAAATTATTAATGGGCATAATTATTAATAATACATACTTATGTGCATATTAGTCATTTGTAATCAATATTTTACAGGTTAGGATCATCACCAATCAACAGCTGAGTTTGCAGCCCAATTGAAAAATTGAAAGGTGGGTTAACTACATCTGCAAAAGTGCCTAGGATAGAAAACCCAGAAGCATCAATAAAGAGGAGAATTTTACTACAGCCACACGGTTCATGTGAAAATTATGTGATAACAAACAAGGCTTTTTCATTTTCAAAATCAGCATCCTCCAGTACAATGGCTATGAAATCTTCCTTACAAAAACCAGTAAATAATAATTGGTATACGGTATTTATTTATTTATTTCAACAGGATAATTAATAACCCTTTTAAAAAAGTACGTACTACAGAGTGTAGTACAATTATAATACATTTATATTACAATTTATATATAATAAATAAAGGACCACGCAGAATCCTTATGGGAAATGATTTCGGCTAATTTTTTTGAAACTATGGAAAATGACAGTTCTTAACACGTGAAACAACTTTTTACCACGTACGCCGTATAGCTTGAATACAGAAATGATTTTCTTCTTGGATTTTATATATATATACATATATATATATAATCCAACAAGAAAATCATTATATATATTGTAACGGGGCTGATTTTCTCTCAGTGTGCAGTAACCCAGTCGCCGCTGCGATCCGTCGCTTTTCTCGTAAAACACAGTACTTACTCGTGCTGCGCTGTCCCGATCCTCTCTCTCTCTCTCTCTCTCTCTCTCTCTCTCTCTCTCTCTCTCTCTCTCTCTCTAGGCCAACCTAACATAGAGGGCGCTGTATCCTCTGCATGACTTCAGCGGAGCACTGCTGGCGAGGCGATGGAGGGAGCATTGAGGGCGGGCTTTCTCAACGTGAATTCTTTGAGAGCTCACATTAAGCAAGTCCGTCATTTTCTTGCTGACGGTCCATCTTACCACCTTTTCGGGATCGCGGAGTCGTGGCTTGGCCCAGTCGTCGACGACAGTCTCATTCGGATTGAGGGTTACAGTATCGTTCGCCAGGACCGTAACATCCATGGCGGTGGTGTTGCCTTATATATCAGAAATGACTTCAAAGTCAAAGTCTTGTCTACATCAAAAAGTACGGGTCCATTAAAACCATCTATACCGGAATTTCTTATGTGTGAAGTACAAAGAGGCAACTCACCGCCAGTCTTGGTGGGAATAATTTATCGGCCCCCAAAAATTGCTTTTAACTAAGACCCTGATTTTCTTTCCTGCCTTCGAGATTTGTGCGGCAATTAGAGCCATAAAGTTATCATGGGGGACCTGAATGCAGACATGTCGTCGGCAAGTGGTGATGCAGAGTTTATTAGGAATCTTTCGAATGAACTCTCCCTTAAGATCATCCAGCACGGCTCGACGCATCACACCGACACATCTCATACATGGATTGACATAATACTTGTTGAAGATAACGACACGATACGTGACTTTAGGAACAATTTGGCACCCTTTCGCAGTAGGCACAACTTTATTGATGTCACTATTGATCTTTGTATTGTTTCTCCTCCAAACGATGCTTTTAGTTTTAGAAATTATCCCAAGATAAATTATGAGGAGCTTAATGAATTGTTGTGTCGCTGCGACTGGTCGTCATTTGACCCACCAGACTCAGACTTTGACTTAGATGGGGCGCAAAAAGTGCTATCAAAAAATGGTTGTTCTTCATGGGTTGAAACTAATTTGGGTGTGCCACAGGGGTCGGTCCTCGGTCCTCTGCTCTTCAGTCTCTCCATCAATGACCTTAAAGATCTATTTGACTGTCGGGTCGTCAGGCACATACTATATGCCGATGACCTCCAGAATTATCTGCAGACTCCTGCAGATGAAATTCTGGAGGGAATAGCTCGCCTATCTGATGCGGCGCGGCTGGTGTCGACGTGGGCGGGGCGCTCGTCTCTTCGACTCAATACTGGCAAGACAAAAGCTATAATGTTTGGTTCAAGGAAATATGTTAATGATTTAAAGGAAAAGGGATTGCCATGTGTTGACTTGGGGGGACAGGCGCTTGTGCCTTTTTCCGACGCAGTCGTGAGTCTCGGTGTTACATTAGATAGTAAATTAACGTGGATACCGCAGGTCGATTGTGTAACTAAAAAAGTAAATAAAGCCCTTTTCAGCCTGCGGTTTATAAGGGCATGTGCCACCGAGACTTTACGCAGAAGATTGGTTGAAGCCTTAGTCGTACCACATCTAGACTATTGCGCTGTAGTGTTGCTTGATGCATCCGACGAGCAAAGAATACGGTTACAGAGACTGAATAATACATATGTGAGATACATCTATGGTGTTAGGAGGGACGAGCACATCACCCCCTATAGTAAGCAACTGGGCTGGTTGCGTGCTGACTCTCGAAGGAATTATTTTGCTGCAATTATTATGTATAAAATCCTTCGATTACATGAACCTCAGTATTTGGCAGCTTTTTTCAGCAAGCATCAGCCTAGGAGCACTAGCAGGGGTGCTGCACAGGAACTTTCAATACCAAGGGTGCGCACGGAGACAGGATTGAGATCTTTCCAAGTTCAATGTGCGCGCCTTTGGAACTCTCTCCCGCACTCTCTGCGCAACCTACCATCTTTGCGCAGATTTAAGGCGGCGATCTATCAACACCTGCTTGATCTTGATTCTTAGTCTTGCCGCGGGCAGCACCTGTGATTCCTTATTCGCTCGATTTTAGTGACTTACACTACACGCTTGGGCCAGGACTGTAGATTTTCTGTATGTTAATTTATTATGTTCTGTCCCATATACTTCTAACACTCCAAAGTGTTATAAAATAAAAGTAATTAATAAATTGAAAAATAAATAATTTAAAATTAATTAAAATAATAACATAATTATTAATTAATTAAGATAAATTAAAATAATAACATTTAATTGTTGACGAATCGCTTACACTCGACTCGCGAAAATAATATTAAGAAATTATCGTAATATATGCGAGCGAAGTAATATCATATAAACGAGTGCGAGAGAGAAGAATGCGATCGCCAGATGTGCGATTCACACATATACGCGCGCACACAAACGAGCGGCGAGATGTTCGCGCTAATCAAGCGAACACATAGCCGAAGAAGCTACACGAACGAGGAGAGAGGGAAATCGCCAGATGTCCGATTCACAACAAGGATATAAAAGCGCGACCAAAATCGGACTCGAGATCCACTCTTGTATCAGCTTTCCTCAACTAATATACTGATCATTTGATTTAATATCCTGCTTTTCATTTTCCTTATACCTCCAAGGCTCTGCCGATTCGTTGACACTTAGTGCAAGCGTCAACGAACCCGTGCAGAGTAAAGATACGAGAGAATCCTTACTTCGCGGCTGAAACGGAGAGCATTGCGTTCTCCGGCCAACCCGCTGTGCTTTAAGTAGCAC
>UELU01142623.1:0-14372 GCA_900490025.1 Megastigmus dorsalis
GTAAACACAAACACATACAGAATGTGTACCACTAGCCCCAGCTAAAACGCAATATTGAGGACGATATTCATCAAATTTACTAAACCCAATTTTTAATGAAGGATGCAATTCTTTGAGTTTCAAGTATAATTCTCAAAGATTGTACAAAACAAGTCTTTTTTGAATGTAGCTCTTTGAACCATCGTCATTTTTTATGCACTTGTTGTCTTTATAACCGTGCATAATTCTACTATTGTCATCATTTTCATAAAAAAGTTTCACTGCATTCAAAGTTTCATTTGATAACTGTATATTTCCTCTTTTTTCTGATGACTGGGATATTCTATTATCTGATAATTTACATTTTTGAACTAGCCAACGAGATGTGTTCGAAAATTCAGCAACTTTACGAGAACTCCAATTTTTAGGAAGTAATTGAAGAAGTAATAACTTTTCTTTGTTTGTTACTTTCTGATCATTAAACTTTTGCCGTAAGTTTCTAAAAATTTCATAATATTCTCCTTTCGATAATTCATTTTCTACTTTGGATTGTGCATGACATTTTAACCTGCAAATGTCACAAATTTTATCTGCATCCTTTAAAAATTAAAACCCAATTTTCACTTCTTCTGAAACGAATCTCAGCCTAGGTGAATGTTTTTCTTCGTTAAACGGATTATAACACTGTTTAAAACCAAACATTTTATAATAAATGTTTTTAATAAGTTCTCATAAAGATAATATTTCATCCCTAAATTGTTGGAACTTATAAGACCTTGGCGATCAAATTTGGCTACAGATATTTTTGTTAAGGTCTAAATCCCTCTAGTGGCGAAAATAATAATAAAAATTAAACAGTCAGTTACATAATGAAAAATTGGGCGTCTGAGCGCACTATGAAGAGCGCGCGTACGGTCTCGCGGCGTCGTACTTAATATATCATAACTCAGGAACACTTGGATTCTCCATCCTGAAATTTCAGGCCTTTGTAGCTTAAGAGTTCTACTTTAAAGAAGCATTATAGAGAAAAAATAGTTAAACTACCAGAAAGAGCGAGAAAAAATCTATCGATCTATGTCTTTTGATTTTTTCTAAGAGTCTTACCGTTCGATTGTGAGCGAGTTGAACAGAGCGCCTTTTATGCGAAAAATGCGCCGCGCGCACCCTGTGCCTGGTTTTTGGTGGATGCTCCCATATACGGTGGGCGATCTTACTTCTAAAACCTCAAACGGACCTTCAAACTTAGGAGCGAGTTTGGCATTGAAACTCTGTGCGGCATTGGATAATACGTGCACTGTCCTCAGTACTTGGTTACCGACCTGAAACCTAACATCCTTCTTGACCTTATCGTACTGTATTTCCTGTTTTACTCTTGCCTGATCGAGATGTCTGGCCACTAGATCTCTCAGAGCGTCTAACTTTTTCGCTCTTTCTATCCACTCCTCTGGCTTAATTCGCTCAATTAACTTACTATCTTCTACCTCTCTTCGTAGGCTTCTCACTGGCCGCGGATGCCTGCCATAATTAAGAAAGGCTGGCGATACTTTCGTGAGGATTGTGACTCTTGTGTTGAGGACTGTGTTTATGGCATGTCTCAATTTATGAAGGTTCTGATCCCATTCTCTTTGATCAGACGCAATGAACATTGCAATCATTGTCTCCAATGTCCTGTTGCTCCTCTCTACCGGATTCGCCTGAGGATGGTAGAGCGGTGTGGTTACATGCTTGATTCCGTATTCCTCCAACATTGATTTCAGGGTCTTGTTATCAAATTCCCGGCCATTGTCGGTAAGGACGTATTTAGGCGTTTTCCCTCCTGAACAAAATTAATTCTTCTAAGGCCCGTGCTACCGAATTTCCATCCGCTTTGGTTACGGGTTTGATTTCTATCTACTTGGTAAATAGATCCTGAAATACTGCAAGATACTTACGTCTACTCTTGCTTTTCGGAAACTTCATTAAATCCACGGCCACAACTGCCCACGGCCTCTCGACTATCCTATCTCCCATTAGGCCTTGTTGCCCTAATTTAGAGACTTTGTACCTCTGGCATTGAGGACACTGAGTCACAAACTGGTGTACGTCATTCCACACTCTTTTTCAGTAATACTCGCGAGCCTCTCTGTCGAAAGTCTTCTCTCGTCTTAAATATCCGGCTGATGCTTCGTCATGAGCATCCCGTAACACTCTCTCCCGATACTCTTCCGGCAGTATCAATCTCCATCACTCCTCCGGCGTTAGAATCGTATCTAGCAACGCATCTTTGCGGTATCTGTAAAGCATGCCGTTCTCCACCTTCCACCCTGGAAATTTATGCGGCGATTCGATCAGTTCCTTCATTATTCGCAGATATGCTGGATCCTAGATCTCGGAAAATGCTGCTGCGCCCTCCTCCTCCGACTCAAACATACGTGACAGTGAATCCGGTACATGATGCAGTGCTCCTTTCTTGTGCTCGATCGTGAAATCTAGCTGTTGCAGCTCCAAGAGCCACCTAGCTATCCGGCCTGTCGGTTTTTTGGCAGTCTTTAGCTATTTGAGAGCGCTATGATCCGTTACCGCTGTAAATTTGTATCCTTCTATGTACGGCCTAACTTTTTTACCACCTACACCAATGCTATACACTCCTTCTCGGTGGTGGTGTAGTTCTTCTCTGCCGGCGTGGGTACTCGGCTGACATATACTATAGGATACTTTCCATCTTCGGTTTCTTGGGTGAGCACTGCCCCTATCGCATAGTCACTGGAATCGCACTGTATTGAGAATGGTCTCGAAAAATCCGACCTGGCGTGTACTGGGGCTTGCGTTAGTGCTTTCTTAAGCTTTTCGTAGGCCTCTTGTTGCTCATCTCCCCACTTTCATGGCATATCCTTTCTCAGTAATTTTACCAGAGGAACTTTCCACTCCGAATTCTTTTCAATAAATCGTGAGTACCACCCGACCATACCCAGGAACCGCCTTAGTTGCTTGATTGTTTGAGGTGCTTGGTAGTTCACTACCGGTGCTACTTTCTTCGGATCCGGCCGCAAACCTTCGCTGTCCAGGGTAAAACCTAGGTAGGTTACTCTAGAGCAACAGAACTCGCACTTGTCCTTGTTTAGGACCAGATTCGCATCTCTCAACCTCGTTAATATTACCTCCAACCAGTGTAGATGTTCCTCGAATTCTTCCGTGACAATGATAATATCATATAGATATCCGAAAATATATGGTTCGACTTCTGGGCCAAAAAGGTTATCTATCAACCTTTAGAATGTCATCGGGGCGTTCGTGAGCCCGAATGGCATTTTTTTTTGAATTGCCATAAGCCTGAACCTGGTACTGCAAAGGCTGTATACTTCCTACTCGTCCACTGTACCTTGGCACTTGGTGATAGGCCCATTTCAGGTCTATTGTCGTGATGTATTTGGCCCGCCTCAGTTTGTCAAGGATGGAGTCCATATTCGGGATGGAGTATGCATCCTTCTTGGTGATTCTGTTTAGATGTCTGTAGTCTATACAGAAACGATATTTTCCATCCGACTTCCGGACTAGAACTGGAGCGCTGCTCCACTCACTGGCCGATCTCTCTATAATGCTTTTACTGTCCATACTTCGAACCTCTTCTTGTGCCACTTCCAACATCCTCGGCGACATCCAGCGTAACTTGTGCTTGATCGGAGCGCCGCCTTGGACATCTATCGCGCTCTCTGTGCAGTTAGTTAATGGATGTTCATCCGTTTGCTTGGGTAGTAACTTCTCTCCAAGCTTCCTCACTCGTTCTCTTCGCTCATCGTTGGGCTCGCAGATTCCTGCCAATTCGGCGTATATGGTCGCTTCCGTGTCTCCCTCTCGACCGGCAAAGCGTCTCCATTGGCCGCTTCTCACTCTCCACAAGTCTTCTCCAAACTTGACATCACATTGGAATAACCGGCAGTAATCTACCCCTAGTAGCAGATCATACTTCAGATTATTTAATGCACGAATTGGTATTATTTCCACGTGCCCATCCACTTCCAGGCTAACCTTCAACAATCTTGCTACAGGCGTTACCCCGCCGACTGCTTGTACAACTATCCTCCAAGGATCACTGTTAGGAAGTTCCGATTTTCTACCGTCACACCGGCGATTTCTTCATCCGTTTCTTGATCACTATCTATTGTGCTTGGCTCAATCCTCTCTCCCCCTAAAATCGAATTCGCTAAGTTAACCTTGTCACTTCCGGCCCTTCCACTAGCTGTCGGAACGACTTCCGCAGTTATGACTAGATCGATGGCCCTGCTATCGCTATCCTTGGTGTCTGCTGCTTGGGTCTTCTCTGGCAATCGATAATCATCTTCCTCTATTACTTCCCCCAGCGCTATTGGCTTTGCTGAGCCTGGCTTGTCCCGTGGGTACTTGTAATTCCCACTTGAAGGTCCTCCTTTCTGATCCACCAATGGTGCACTCATTGATTGCTCACTTCCAAGGTAATATGTATGATCCTGTATTTTCTTGTAGGTGACATAACGGATAAATCGTTCCTCAATCGGAAGCTTCTTCTGTCTTGGCACGGGGAATGGTTGCGGCCCTTCCGGCTTGACCCAAGGTGATCGCTTCGGTTCCTTCGGAGACTCCTCCTTCACTATTTCCGATGGTCCTCCCATCTGTTGTGGCCCTGATACTGATTGGTCCGACTCACCGGCCGTACATGAGGTACTTCGGAACTCCTCGAGCGTTGTCATGATTTCAGTTTTTGACGATCCTTCCACTAAGCGCGAGCTAAGGTTGAGTGGGCTTTTCGACGGTTTCCTCATCGCCGATTTGCTCCACTGCGATTCTGCTGGCCATGCTTGTTTCACTGGGTGTGAGCTAGATCTGATTGGGCTTGTAGACGGGTTACTCATCGCCGACTCGCTCTAATGTGATCCTTCTTACCATGCTCCTCTCACTCTCTTCACCGTTCCTGTATTTGGCGCTGGAGGAGATTTTACCTCCTCTGGCTTGACCCAATCAGGCTTAATGCTCTCTCTAGCATTACCTTCCTTGAACGTTGTGGCAATTGGCGCTGTCAAAGGTGTAAGCTCTGATGGCTTGAGCCAAGGACACTGGACTTCCTTATTTGGCTTTGATGCTAGAAAAGGCTTCAACTCTTCCGGCTTGACCCAAGGCACTTTCTTTCTCTTCTTCTGAGGGGTTTCACCCTCCATCCTCTTTGAACTTACTGCTCCTTCACTCTTCCGGCCAGGTACATCTTGGGGTACTTGATTGGTTACCGCTGTTGTCCCTGGAGGTTCAGCATGAGGGGAGTGGGACTTTACAGCCCCGCAGCTTGATTGTTTCCTCACTTCTCACGAAGAGGCGCACATGTGGAGCACATTCTGAACGTAACTCCCGACGAACCGCACACTTGACTGTGTTCTGGTTGGCCGCAAATGAAGCACGACGCTTCTGGGCATTCTGCAGCTCGGTGCCCCGCTTTCGAGCACTTGCAGCAGGCTCCAGAGTACTCTCTTCTGTTTTGGTTCTGCCCTGATCTTCCACGATTTCCCATGCTTCTGTCACCCGGTTGGCTATCTCGGGCAATTGGTGCGCTGGTATACCCTCCTACTCCTTCTACCGGCCTGGGGGCACCGGAGCCCTGCGGCTGTATAGCCGCTTTCTCCGCTAAAACTGGCTCTTCCAGCTGAACCTGAGCTGCTATTCTCGGTTCCTTGGCTGTCTGCGTGGTCCTAGTGCGGGGCGCGGCATTGGCCTTAGACTTCACTGTTCCCTTTTTGCTGGTGGTTGACTTCCTCACAACGCCTACCACTTCAACCGACTCCTCCTCCTCCTCACGGATAGCTGCCACCTTTTTCCTGCTCGACGATTCTGATTACCCGGCATTGGTAATGTTCATCTCCTCGTCGCTCGGCGGAGTCGTATAGCGCTTGTTGAGATCCCTGTCCTTTTCCCATTCGCGGCAATATCTCTGGATATTGCTCCGCGTGTAGATCGGCTTGTCCTTGATGGCATTCCGATATTCCGGCAATAACGTCCTATATACCAATCCCACTTGTTCTCTCTCTGCTGGAGGCTTCTTGAAATATCCGACCATATACATGAAGTTAGATAAGAAGTTGGACAACTTTTCACCTCTTCCTTGCGTTCTGCACTTGAGGTCTACCTGCTTATCTAAAACCCATGGCAAAGCTCCTAAGATCTCTTGATCCGTGAAACCTGCACTCTTCCGGCAATCTTGAATTCGAGCTAGGAATTCTGCTGATCCTTCTCGATCTTCACCAGTAAACTTGATGTTCCACCCTTTCAAGACTTTAATAACATGCAGACCGCCACCCGTCAGGCTATGGCTGTCGACGTTATTCGTCTCGCGTGGGGATATTCTTTAACACTCCGCATATCTTCTTGCTCTTCCGAATCCGATGTGTCATATCCCAGTACACTAGGTGGTGCTCTCTCCCCCACTACTGGCATATTATGTCGTAAAGCAGAGAAATTTCCCTGCGGATGACTCCTTGCGATTGCGGGTTCTACGTGTCTATCACCTACTCTTCCGGCTGGCTAGTCTCCATACCTCTTCCGCGTGACATGGGCATCAGACGGTTCGTACGCCGTTGATGGGCGCTGTACCGGCAATAACTGCGCAATCTGTGGATCCTGCGCTGCGGTCGCCAAGCTAAGTAATAGCTGAACTAAAGCTGGTGATGTGTTAGGGGCAATGGCGCTCCCTAGCATATCTCTCCACTGACGTAATCCTTCATTGCCTGCTGCTGCAGTGTTTATCTTTCCTCCGACTCCCGGTGGGTCAAGCTGCCATACATCCGGGTCCGTTTCTTCTTCTTCGGAGTCTGTCTCGACAGCGCTCGATGCATCATCATTACCCAGCCCTACTACATTGAAGTCTGCTGCCGATGGAGTAACAGAGATTCTCCGGCTGCCCCTAAGTCTTGATCTCTGGCTCTGTAGTCCCGCCGCATTGACGGTGACTGACGGGTCCAACCCTTGCGGGCGCTGTGACTCCATGGGTATTCGCTCTGGTGGAGCTGATGACCCTCTCGTCCCCGATGACACTACTGGCGGAGGTATAAGCTACTCATAAACAAACGCAACGCTACGCATAGACGGTATAAAAGGACCGGGAGTGCCGTGCTCCTGGATGAATTTCTTCGTTTTCGCAACGAGGTTGAGATTCGTATGGATCAAGAGCGTACCTCCTATCTCGGTAATCAACTGTCTTACGCTCTTGATCAAAGGAAAGATATTTGGAGGGAAATGCGTAATCTCGGCCTCTTGCCCAAAAGCAGGGTTGGGTTGGGAGGAACTGCATGGTTTCACCTCGGAGGAGTTGAACTCGCACTTTGCGGGTGTGTCAGTCGCGCCCCATGAAAATATAGATAATGCAATGGATATCATACATTCGGCATCTGATGATGGTTTTTCTTTTCAACAGTTTCAACAGTTTCCTTTCCAGATGTAGTTCTCGCCATGTCTCATTTTACATCAAATACCGCATAGTGTTGTGGTGAAGTCTCTGCCAGTGTTGGGGAATTATATATTCCGTTTATTTAACTCCTCCTTTGCTCAGGGAGTCTTCCCAAGTGCTTGGAAACGGGCTCAGTTAGTGGCCTTAAAAAAGATTTCCACCCCATCTTTAGCCTCTGACTTTCGTCCTATCGCCCTACTGTGCTTCCATTCCAAGGTACTTGAGAAGATTGCACACTCCCAAATCACCAACAATCTCTCCAGAACCGGCATTCTCGATCCTTTACAGGCAGGGTTCAGACAGCATCACAGTAATCAGACAGCCCTGCTTAAGCTGACTGACGACATACGAATAGGCATTGATAGAAGGATGATCACCTTGCTGTTGCTCTTTGACTTCAACAAGGCATTTGGCACCATCTCTCCTTCGACACTGTTGAGTAAACTGCGCGATCTCGAGTTCTCGAGGTCTGCACTCCTGTGGATTAAATCTTATTTACAAGGCCGTACTCAACGCGTATTATCTAAAAATGGTTGTTCCTCGTGGGTTGAGACAAATTTGGGTGTGCCTCAGGGATCAGTCCTCGGGCCTTTGCTCTTCAGTCTTTATATCAATCACTTTAAAGACCTCTTTAAGGTCATTGATCGTGGGGTAGTTAAGCATATACTATATGCTGATGATCTCCAAATTTACATTCAAACACCTGCAGATAAACGTCTGGAGGGAGTAGCTTGCCTGTCTGACACGACACGATTGGTGTCCGAGTGGGCCGAGCGCTTGTCCCTCCGTCTCAACTCTGGCAAGACTAAAGCAATTTTGTTTGGTTCACGTAAATATGTTAATGATTTGGTTACAATGGTATTGCCAGACGTTGATATGGGGGGCGGAGCGCTCGTGCCTTTCTCTAGCACGATCGTGAGCCTCGGTGTTACATTAGATAGTAACTTAACGTGGAAGCCGCAGGTCGATAGCGTAACCAAAAAACTAAATAAAGCCCTTTATAGCCTGCGGTTTATAAGGGCATGTACCACCGAGACTTTACGCAGAAGGCTGGTTGAAGCTTACCCCATCTTGACTATTGCGCTGTAGTATGTCTTGACGCTTCCGACGAGCAGAAAACACGACTAAAGAGACTTAATAATACATGTGTGCGATTCATATACGGTGTTAGGAGGGATGAGCACATCACCCTCTATAGAAAGCAACTGGGCTGATTGCGCGTCGACAGTCGGAGGACATATTTTTCCGCCATCCTCATGTATAAAATCCTTCGGCTCAATGAACCATCTTATTTAGCGGCATTTTTTCACAAATACCAGTCCAAGAGCACTAGCAGGGGTGTTGTACAAGAACTCTCGGTGCCAAGAGTGCGCACGGAAACTGGTATGGGATCTTTCCAGGTACAGTGTGCGCGCTTTTGGGACTCTCTTTCAGACTCTTTCAGACAACTCTCTTGGAACTCCTCAAAGACCACAGTGGGTGGTTTGCGCCGCTTCGCGTCGTCCCGGCGGAGTTCTTCTTCCTTTTACCGGAGTGTCTCCATCGTCGTCTCCAACAGCTCGACTACCACCGGATGCTCCAGGTGGTAGCCTATAAGCCATGCCATTAGTTCTTCCAGCTGCTGGCGCGTTATGTTGAAGCTCATCTTTGGGGAAGAAAACAGAAAAAAAAATATTAATTGTCTAAGATTCGCCACATTCTCGGTTTCTTAGACGCCTTGGCGATATGGAGAGTTCGGTTGCCCCTGGGCGCTTTTTCTTCCATGGGGGCCGACCTCGTTTTCGAAACGTGGGCTGTTCGGGGTTTGTTGGGCGCTGTTGTGTGTTCTCAACGGGTTGAGGTGGTAACGATAGCTCCTCGCAGGGGGCGTATATCTCCCGCCACTACCTGCCACAGTTTCTCCACTATTCGTCTGCCCATTAGGCCGAGCGGGAGTTTCTGCTCCACTTTATACTGCTGGCAAATCTGGCACTTCCAAACGTAGTTTCGGACATCGTCGTAAAACTTGGGCCATAAGTAGTACCTTGCAACTCTGTCGAAGATCTTTTCTCGCCCTAGATGTCCAGCCGTCGGTTCGTCGTGCCACTCACGCATGACATCGCGCCGGTGTTCCTTTGGCACGAACAATTTCGACGCGTCATCTTCTTCGATGACGCCATGTGAGTCTGGGTTTTGGCGGTGAAGATAGAGATTTCCGCCTGTTAGTTTCCATCAAGGATACTCGCTAGGCTCTTCCCTAGTTTTTATGGCTTGTTCGAGGTACCAGTGGTCTTTTGTGCCCTCTAACCACGCCAGCGCGCTTATCGCTGGCTCTTCCTCCTCGAACATCCTCGACAGTGCGTCTAGGACCAGATTGAACGATCCCTTCCGATACTCTACATCGAAGCTGTGCCCTTGTAATTCCAGGGCCCATCTTGCTAGCCTGCTCGTTGGATTTTTCATCGAACTTAGCCATCTTAGGCAGCTGTGGTCAGTTGTTTCTTTGAAGTGGTAACCTTCAATGTAGGGTCGGAATTTCTTTATTGCCCAGACTACAGCCAAGCATTCTCTCTCTGTCACGCTGTAATTTCTTTCAGCTGGTAAGAGAGTTCTGCTGGCGAATTCTAGGACTTTTTCGTACTTGCCCACGGTTTGCATTAATACCGCTCCGAGACCTGTGATACTGGCATCTGTTTGCACAATGAACGGTCCTTCGAAGTCTGGTCTTTGCAACACCGGAGCGGATACGGTCAATGCCTTCAGCTGTTTGAAGGCTCCTTGCTGCTGGTCCTTTCACTCGTACTTCTGGTTTTTCTTTGTGAGGCGGGAAAGTGATTCAGAAATCGTCGGAAAGTCCTTCATGAGCTTGCGATACCACGAAGCCATGCACATGAAGCGTCTGAGTTGCCTAAGGTTTTTCACGGCTTGGAATGCTCTGATGAAGTTCACTCAAATGTAGCATTCTTCATCGAGGCCGGGAAGGATCGCTACTCTTACCTCCTTCGTCAAGCCTTCTAGCTTGAAAGGCAGTCTAACCTCTCCGACTTCTGTCTGGAGGAGGGGTCTTTCCAGACTGGCTGCTGTCTGGAGACCTACTGGACCTATAACTGTGCTCGAGGCTCCTGGATCGTAGAGCGCTCTGAGCCGGTAGTCTCCGATTTCCACCTTCAGCCACCATCGGGTTTCGTCTTCAGGACGATATTTTGGCCCGTTTTTATCCCTTCTGGGAACTTCTGCCAGTAGCTTTGACGCTTTATCCTTCTGGATATGCTCGTGCTCTTACGCAGGGGTCTTTCTAGGTCCGGGCTCGGAAGATGATGGGGCCATGGGTTTGGGTAGTGCGGTAGAGAGCCCCTCTAGTCGCCCCCGTCCCGTTTATCGAACAGTCTAGACAGTATTTTTTCAATGCAAAGTAAAGGGTCCAGCAGACGCTCCAGCATCGTACAGACCTCTGTGCATGCTGGACACCCCAGGCAAACTCCTGGAAAAGCTGCTACAACCGCGTCTACATGAGGCCGTACTAGCAGCCGGGGACTTGGCTCCTCGACGATACGGCTTCAGACGGGGTAGATCGACCATCGATGCAGTCCAGAAGGTGGTAGAGGCCGCATAAGCGACGGAGCGGGGAAATCACTACTCCCGGCCCGTGTGTCTGCTGGCCACCTTGGACGTCAAAAACGCTTTCAACTCCGTGAGGTGGGACAAAGCGCTGGACGCCATGGAGCGAGACTTCCGAATTCCCGAGTACCTGCTGCGAATGCTCGGGGATTATCTTCGAAGCCGCTCTATACAATATGAAACAGAAGATGGCCCGGAAAAAAAAGAGCTCACTTCGAGGGCAGCCCAGGGCTCCATACTGGGTTCCAACATTTGGAACATCTCCTATGACGGTATCCTACGTGTGGAAATGCCCGAGGACACTTTCCTAATTGGGTACGCGGATGACATCGTAGCGGTCATCACAGCAAGAACTTCGTTCAAGAGATAGCACAGTTGCGACTCAGTCAGGTGATGCGTCGAGTCATCTCCTGGCTCAGCGAGCACGGACTTCAATTAGCCCAAGAAAAAACCGAGATCGTGATACTTACCAAGAGGCACATCAACACCTCGCGCCTAATGGAAGTAGGAGACGCGACGGTCCAAACGGTAGCAGCTGCGAAGCACCTGGGGGTGACGCTCGATAACAAGCTCACCTTCGAGCAGCACCTGAGGAACGCAGCAGTCAAGGCGGCAGCGGTGACGACGGCGCTGAGCAGGATCATGGCCAATGTCAAGGGCCCAAGACCCTGCATGCGTCGTTTGCTCATGTGCACCGCCGAATCAATAATGTTGTACGGAGCAGAAGTTTGGGCCGCGACGTTGCGGCATGAAAACAACCGCAAACGCCTAGCCGCAGTCCAACGGAGGTGCGCCCTCCTTATTGCGTGTTCCTACCGCACGGTCTCGGAACCCGCGTTACTAACGGTGGCTGGGGTCATACCTATCGACCTGCTTGCCCAGGAGAGACAATCCGTCTACCAGAGGAAGCAGGAAATAGGCAAGGCAGAAGCCCAGAGGCTCGCTAGAGCAGCCACAATGGATGCTCGGCAGAGCCGCTGGGCACAAGAGTCACGTGGACGATGGACAGCTAGACTGATTCCAGATCTAGCCCAATGGACCAATCGCCTGCACGGCGAGGTAAATTATTACCTCACACAGTTGCTGACGGGGCACGGGCTATTCCGAACCTACCTCCACAAAATGGGGAAGGTGAGGAATGCAGGCTGTGCCTACTGCGACCCTCCCTCTGACGAGGCTCAGCACACCTTTTTCGTATGCGAAAGGTGGAGCTTCGGACAATTCACGCCGGACAACATTGTCCGGCTGATGCTTCAAAGCGAAGAAGGGTGGGCGAAGGTCGCCATCTTCGTGGAGACGGTATTTCGCCAAAAACAGCGGGACTTTGACGATGCCAAGCGCAGAGGAGAAGTTTTCTGAAGAAATCGACGACATCAAGAGCGAAGAAGATGACGACGTGAGAAGAGAGAAGAAAGAAGAAAAGCGTCCCTAACGAACGAAGGTGCTCCCACTCTGGAGTAATGCGAAAGCGGTGCCGGGGTGGGAGGCCAGATTCCAATTAGTGGATCTGGTCCGACACGGAGGTTACGGGTTTTTAATCGGTAAACCTCGCTAGATAGAGGGAGTCCGACACAACGTGCGTAAAGCATTTTCCTAATCCTCCTTTAAGTGTTGCTTATACTTATGTAATTGAATTTTAAAAGCGAGGAATTCCACACCTGCATATGTAAAATCGGGAAATTTTCTAAATTTTGCCCTCTTTGTTGCATGGTTTGACTGAAGTCACCGGAATTCCGGCTCGCGCAATTTGCCGCGTTACAAGTTACAGTTTTATAGTTAATATTATAGTTATAATATAGTCTGCGGTGATTTGATTGGACAGAGTTGGACAGAGCGCGTTGACGCAAAGAGAAATTGAATTGTAAGAGAGAGAACGAGAATAAAAACGCGGGAATACCTGGCGTGAAGTTGGCTAATTATCGTGATTTATCATGCCAGTATTGTGTCAACCACCTGACGAATAACAGTTGTGATCAGGTATGCGTTTATTTCATTTTAATTATTTATTTATTATTATAAGTATTATTAGTATTATTTATTTCATTTTATTTATTATTATAAGTATTATAATATACATAATTTATCCCTTCATAAATAATCTGTGAGCGTGAATATTCAAAATTAATTTTGAACATTTTATATTCTAAAAAATTTAATATAAAATAAATATATTAAAATAATTTTAAAGTTTATCCTTTAAAATTCTTTAACTGTTAATTTCAATTTAAATTTTTTAATATATATGTGTAAATAATTTATTCCCTAAATAAATTATTAATTAGAAATATATATGAAATTTCAATTCAAAATTAATTTTTACATTTAATGTGAATATTCAAAATTAATAATTAGAAATATAATATAAAATCATATATATTAAAATTATACATGGGTCATAATGATATAGTTTTAACATTGATGTCGCCTTTGATTGTACACAAATTATGGCATGAAATAAAAAAAATACGAATACAACTTCCTTTAGTCGAGTTTTAAATAGTCCATTAATAAAAATATTAAATTTTGTTAAGCTATATGGTGTAATTTTGAAACAAATTTTCCACGTCAGTCCCTGTCGCCACTGAGAAAATAGAATTTCGAATGAAATATTGAAGTAAATAAACAATATATTAGACCTAATCCATTCAGTGTATTGAAAGATAAACATTTGAAGTATTTGATGTTTACATATAAAAGGCAAAAACTCGTATTAAAACTTAGTTTTCCGATGAAATTGCTGTGTCTCCAGTTGTCGTTCCACGTCAGTCCTCGACACATGAATTGTACGGTAAGTATTAAATAATAATATTTTAATAATTATTAAAATGTATTTACATTATTTGATAATCCTTATAGGAGATTATATCAATGATAATAAATAATACAACCATTTGTGTAATCTATGTGAAATTAAAAGTTTCCATGTCTTGTCGTGGCCTCAGAATTTCCACGTCAGTCCCTATTGTTAATTTTATAAATAATGATTTTCAAGGGCTTTATCTAGTCGAATTTCTTACAACACTTGAGAATTATTATAAAAATTTACGAAAGTCCATTTATAAAGTCATAATATTGAATCATAGACCAAAATGTGCAATTTTTTTTTAACTATATTTTCCACGTCAGTCCCCATTGTACAAATTAACGTTAAAAATAGCTATTCATTGAAAGAAATACATTATTGTATAGAATAGTAAAAATGTACAATATTTAATTTATAATAACATACTTTTGAGCTTACAAGTTTTGTTATGATGACAATAAAATTTTAAAATTAAATTAAATATGACTCTGAAAGACATATTAATTTAATATTTTTGTTGCGCATAATACAGACAACTTATATAATTAGAGG
>UELU01142626.1:0-19278 GCA_900490025.1 Megastigmus dorsalis
AGGATATGTTATTTAGGTTATGTTCTTAACCAAATAAACTTGCTCAATCATATTCAGTAATGCGTAATGTACGAAAGAAGAATAGAGAATAAAATAAATTCACTTTTATCAGGAGTGAGAATAAATCACATGATGATAACACCTTGATTGAGGTTAGAAGGTGCTAAGGTTCATTTTATATTTTAAACTTCTTTTATTGGCATGTCAATAGGATGAATTTTAGTACACTTAAGCATTGTAATCCATTAAATATGAAAAAATGTAATTAATGATCATTAGTGCATAACTAAGATTTGTGGTTATGTGTTTAGTGAATATAAATTGTGTTCTCTGATTTAGCTATCTATAATCTATGAAAAATTAATTTAAATATTCACTATACAGCTTTAAATCTATGAGTATTGATTTACTGACAGAATACAAACGAGGATATGTTATTTAGGTTATGTTCTTAACCAAATAAACTTGCGCAAACATATTCAGTAATGATTATGTGCGAAAAAAGAATAAAGAATAAAATAAATTAATTTCTATCAGGAGTGAGAATAATTCACAGGATGATGACTTACGTAGATTGAGGTTAGGAGGTTCTAAGATTCATTTTATATTTTAAACATCATTTATTGGAATGCCAATAGGTTGTATTTATGAACACTTAAGCGTTGTAAGCCATTAAATATGAAAAAATTTAATTAATGATGATTAGTACATAACTAAGATTTAAGGTTATGTTTTTAATTAATATAAATTCACTTCTATCAGGAGTGAGAATAATTCACATGATGTTGACACCTAGATTGTGGTTAGAAGGTGCTAAGGTTCATTTTATACTTTAAACATCATTTATAGGCATGTCAATAGGATGAATTTTAGTACACTTATGCATTGTCATCCATTAAACATGAAAAAATGTAATTAATGTTCATTAGTGCATAACTAAGATATGAGGTTATGTGTTTAGTGAATATAAATTGTGTTCTCTAATTCAGCGGTCCCTAATCTATGAAAAATGACTTAAAACATTTACTACGTAGCTTTAAGTCGTGTACTGCTATCAAGTACACAAGTTTTATCCATAAATTGACACTTTAAGACCATTTTTTCGAGGTTATACGGTTATAATAAATCTTACTCTATAGTTCTCCTGTATTCTGCATTCCTTAATCTTGAAGTTACAAAAAAATTCATTGTATTAGCATGTTTCTATCGCTAGTTCTACGATTTTGAAAAAAATAGCTAGTTTTGCCCACTGTGCGGCGCCTCGAGATGATCAGGAGCAAGACGCTGGTTGAGGAGCTTCGAGAGACGAAGCTCCAGAAGATGAGGGAGGTTTGGGAGGAGAACCCAAACCGCTTCTTGTGTCACGTGTGTGGCATGTCGGGAGTGAGAAACACCCGCAAGTGTCCGCGCATCGCCACACACTACAAGTGCTTGAAGGACTAGAGGCGGCAGGGGCCGCCCCGTTAGATCGCCGACAGTTTCCTGCTTGTCCTCCTCTCTCTTATTTTTGTATTTTTCACTTCCTTCCGTTCTTCTTTTATATGCTTCGTTTCCTTTTTCTCTTTCCATTTTTTTGAATATATATTTAGTACCTTTATTTATGAAAACAATTGGGTCCTCTAACTTATTTCTGCGTTTCTTTATCTAGACCGTCGGCTCGCGAGCAGCGCACAAGTCTCCAAGTCGTGACTTATCGACGTCTGGGGGAAGGTTCTGACGGGTAATTATTCGGGGTTAGAATAATTCGCGTCTTCGCGAGCATCGACGAGACGAGCTCGGTTAATTTGCATAACTATCGCTCGCGAAGGAGGGAAGCACCTACCGGTGGTGTTCCCATACCTAACTGCGAAAGCGAGTGAGAGAGCCTGCCGATCGCGCCAGCCCCGAAAAAGCTCTACAGAGAGACCTCAGCTACCGAGAGCAACGGACGCATTTTGAGTTTTCAGCGAGTGAAGGAAAGTGTTGCGCGAAAGAATTGCGCGGGTGCCTGTAGCAGGACGACCCGTTAGTGTAGCTAGTGGGGTGCGTGCGAAGTGCTCGGAGAAAACTGCCCCCCCCCCTCTGACTATTCCATCAGCGGTGACGAGCGGTGAGACAGACGGCCTCCCTCGACAGCATAGTTGCGTGGTGAGTGGACCGGCCGGCCACTCACGAGAAAGGGATAGGAGCAAGGACTTTCGCCCAGGAGCACTCCTTGCACCGAGTAAGTAATATTATATTACACGCGCGGTAAATATATAATTGTGAGGGCGTTCGGATACGAATTCCGAACGCTTATTCGTATCGTCTTTTTCTCTCACTCTCTCTCTCTCTCTCTCTCCTACTCGCATGGTTGCGAGAGCAGTTGCTGTGCATCGGCACAGCACTGCGTGAACTTGATCTCCGAATATAGCCGAGCTATACATGCGTTGGGCCGAATATAATATTCACCGGAATATTATACTCGGCAAGTTAAATATTCGAACGTGCGATGCGTTCGGCGTTACAGGCTTCTTGTAGCCGAATTCAAATTGAAGTGTGCGCGTTCGAAGGCAACGGTCGGCGCGCACACACTAACATACCGCGATTTTCTTGTATTGTCGATCTAGTTATTTTGTCAGACGAATAAACGTCTTAGTATTATTCGATTCGTTCGGTATTTTTATTTCTGTGCTTATTAACCGTGTCCGAGCCCCGATTACCGCCACTCTCCGCGGGACTTGCAGCAATCAGCTGCAAGTCATAAACTGAACAGCCGAGCCCGGCAAAGAGAACCGGCGGTGCGTGTCTAAGGAAACGCACGCACACGAGCACACCGAGAACGAGAAAAGTGAGAACACGTAGCTCTCACGTTGTAGCAGGCCTCGGCAACTCGTGGTTAGAGTTGCCGTCTGACGTACTCGGTACGGCCCGGGGTAAGTAACTGGCTGCAGAGTTACCCCAAGAAAAACCCTGTTACACTACATATTTAATTTTGAGTCTAAGAATATTGTTTCGAGAACCTACATCTTCCTCTGGGAAAAGTTAACTGTAGCCCGAGTATAACACGGCTGTGGGAGTTGACCCGCGCGTGGAGTACCATGCACTAGCTGCCACCTTAGTGCATGCCTACCTCTAACGTTACACGGTAAAGCTATTCTTGATGTAACTTTCAATGAGGAACTCAATGGTGACATTATACTTAACATTGAACGTGACCTTCAAGGTTATTTCAATGTCAACTATTTCTTTTTAATAGAAATCTTCATTTTTTACATAAAAATAAAACTAAACTAAAAATGATCCTTCACTCGGATCTATACTTAACTTTAAACTTACATCAATATATTTTTTACTTAATATTTCTGTGCAATCTTCTTCGAAAATCTTTAATCATTTTTGATCGAGCCATCACATAACACAATACTATTATACAATGGCCTCCAAACATCTATTGTAACATCTATCCAGTTAATTATCACTTTATTACTGTACATCTTCTGTTAATTTATTCTCATAACTCTTTGGTGATGAATGAGTTTTTTCATTTGATGATTGTTCAGTCTGGTCGTTGTTCATATTTATAATAATATTAGGTGCGATAATGGCTGTTGGCTTATTAGTACCTGTAATATAAGGTTCGGAATCTTTTTTAAAAAGACGAGCAATCTCTCTCTTAGTTATTCTCTCTACTGATCTTTTCTTAACGTATTATTCTCCAATTTTCAAAATCTGCCAGTCATTTTATCTATGGTTCCGTCTAGCGGGAGTTTATTAAAGAGCGCGCGTGATATAAAGCGCGGCAAATTTAAATGAAGAAAGTTTTCATTCTTTACATCTACCCCTCCCACCGTGAAAATCTATATGAGAATTTTTATTATCTGTTGTTTATTCTGCTGGTATTAATTTTGTAATGTGGAATAATCCTGTTTCTTCATTTCTTTTTCCAGTTTTAATTTTAAATATCGTGTTTGATATTTTTTCTGAAATTTTGAATGGTCCAATCCTAAGTTCATTTAATTTTTTTCTATTTAATCTATGTCCGTTTTCAATATATACTAAATCATCTGTATTGAATTCATTTTCCTTTCTGTTCTTGTCAAATAATTTCTTATTGTATTCATGTCATTTTATAGTATTCTCTAGAGCTAATTTTCTATCTTCTTTCCAAGTTTTTGCATTTTTATGTTTCCTTAGTTCTTCAGGTAGCATACTTGTGTCAGTTCCATCTAGTAGGTATTTTGGTGTAAAACCTGTAACCGAGTGTTCCGTTATATTATATTTATCAACACACTCTCTTGCTATTGTTGTCCAAGCTTTTTTTTCTTTAGATTCGTTGATTCTACATCTTATTTTATTGATTATTGTTTGATTTAATCTTTCATTTAAGCCATTTGAAAATGGTGCATTTAAGGCTGTATAAATAAGTGATGTCTTGTTCTTTTAAATAATTTTTGAATTCTTGAGAGTTGAGTCCTGGGTATTGATCTGTTAATATTGTATCTATCTTGTTTATTTCTAATGTGTTTTGAACTATTTTTATAAAGTCACTTGTAGCTTGAGTTTTTGAAATTAGTATAAATGCATATCTCGTATAGTGATCAACTAGAAGATGGAGGTATCTTTTCGTTGATCTTTGACCGCCAAATCCACCGATCGTATCAATCGACACTATCTCGAATGGTTTTGTTGCTGGACCTAAATGTGACATTAATCCATATTTTGCTTGGCCTCTAGATTTATTTTTTTTACAAATTTCGCATGTTTTGCATATATTCTGTATGTTTTCTATTAATTTCTTTGAAGTGTAATATGGACATATTCTGTTTATCATGTGTCTTATTCCAATGTGGCACCAATCTATATGTGTATCTCTTATTACTTTAATGCTTAATTTTTCTGATAATACTATCTTCTTGTTATTTTTAATTTGTTTATATATTATACCATTTTTATCTAAACTTTTATTTTTTAATTTTTTTAATGTAGTATTTTCATCTTGATATTTGATTATTTCTTGTAGTTGAATCATGTTTACTATTTTTAGTGTTTTTTGAGTACTATCTCTTGACTAATACCGGATTTCTACTAAGACAATCCGCTTCAATATTGAATTTTCCTGGTATATATATAATTTTGAAATCAAATTGAGACAAATAGTATGCTAAGTCACCTAGTTCTTCGTCTGTTCTCGCTTTTATATTAAGGTTTTCTAAAGGTTTATGGTCTGAATACACTTCGAATTTTCTTCCAATCAGCCAGTGTTCCCAATATTTTATCGCTTCTTTTATTGCTAAGCATTCCAAATATATAGCTTTTTTTCTTTTTTGTGTCTCGTTTAATTTTTTTGAGAAATAGGCTACTGGCTTTTCCTTTCCATCTTGTTGTGTTTGTTTCAGTATTGCACCCATACCTTCTATTGAAGCATCTGTAAATATCTTAATGGGTAAATCCTTATCGAATATTTCTAGTATTGGTTGACAACACAATAGTTTTTTTATCTCTGTGAATGATTTTTCACAATCTTCAGACCAATCAAATTTTAAATTTTTTTTAACAATCTATGTAATGGATCTAGTATTGTTGAGATTTTTGGTATGTATTCATGGTAAAAGTTTATTTTGCCTAAGAATTGTCTAATATTTTTTTGTGTTTTTGAAGTTGGAAATTTTTTTATTGATATTACGTTGTCTTTAATTGGTCGTACTGTATTATTTTCTATTATGTGTCCAAGGTATTTTATTGAATTTGATGCGAATGTACATTTCTTCAGTTTTAATCTGAATCCTTCTTTTATTATTGCTTCTAGTACTTGTTCTATGTGTTTTATATAGTCTTCAAATGTTTCTGAAAATATTAGTATATCATCTATATAGTTTTCTGTACAGTTCTTGAGGTTATTTTTTCTTAGTATACTTGATAAAATCCTCTGAAAAATTGCTGGGGCTGTTTTTAAGCCGAATGGTAGACAAGTCCATTGGTAATGACCTTCTTGGGTTATGAAACCAGTTTTACTTCTATCTTCTGGTCTTAGTGGTATTGACCAGAATGCTAAGTTTATGTCCAATGATGTAAAGTATTTACAATTTCTAGCTTTAGTTATTAAATCATCAATTAGTGGGAAAGGTTGAGCTTGAGGTATCACAATTTTGTTTAAATCTCTAAAATCAATACATAATCGAGTTTTTCCTTCACCTTTTTTTAATGCTAAAGTTACTGGTGCGGCAAATGGACTGTATGATTCTTCAATTAAATCTTTTTCTAATAATTTTGCTATTTGTTGTTCTATTTCTTTTCTATCCTCAATTGTGCATCTATAAGGTCTTTTACTACAAAATTTATCCACTGATAGATCTATCCTTGCTTCATAATCTTTTACTGTTCCTATATCATACTTATCTTTGGCAAAAATTGTGTCATATTTCTGTATCAAATATTTTATCTTAGATTTTTGTTTAATATGTAGATGTTCTGAGTTTGTTTTTAAATCTTTTTTTTTCAATATATTCATTAAAGTTTATTTCTTTTATATCTTCCCTTTGGAGTTGTTTTTGGTTTATGTTTAAATTTTCGTCTTGAATCAATTTGAATTCTTTTATTATGTCTAAGCCTATCAAAAAATCATGAAAATTCTCGTTTTTTACAATAAACACATCTACTTCTTTTTCGATGTTGAAAATTTTTAATTTTATTCTAGTTAATCCTTTTGTGAGTGACACACCACTAATTATTTTTAATTGTATTTTGTTCTTATCTTTATTATTTTTTATGGTTTTTATTAATCTTTTGTTAATTAATGAGACTTGAGATCCCGAGTCATAGATCCCTTCTATTTCTATTTTATTTACCAGTATAATATTTAATTTAATTAGTGGTGTGTTTATTCGTTTTTTGTTTCATCTTATATTTCTACATCCAGAATAGAATTGTTATTTGCCTTTTTTGATGCAGTGTTCTTTTCTCTATTTTCTTCATTACTTTTAAACCATCATTTTTCTTTAGAGTGGTATCTCACACTTTTACCTAAATCTTCGCATGTTTTACAAGGTTTCTTTTCTTCATATTTTTTTTTGATAATCTAATGTCGGTTTTTTTTGAAAATTCTTTTTGTTTAATAAACATTCGAGTTGTCCTAATTCATTAAATAAGTCTCTAGTTTCTTTTAATTCTGCCTTGTTAATTTTATTCAATATAAATTCTGGTAACCCTACTGCTATTAATGCTATGAGTGACTTTGTATCCATATTTTTGTTAAAGTCTATCAGAAGTTTCTCTTTCCTCAGAGCATAATCAGTTAACGAGCCGTCTCGATATTTAAATGATAGTTCGTAAGTTACATTATTCCATCCATTATCTGTGAAACATTCCAAAAATCTTTTTTTCCATTCTAACCAACCAGCATTTATTTTTAATCTTATGATTGTAGAAGAGTGCCAATCTAAACTTGGTTTATCAAAAAATAATTTCAATATTTCAATTTTATCTTCATTTTCATTTATTTTAAATCTAGAACATTCTTTTTCAAAGCTTTCCATCCATTGTTTAGCATTAGTGTTTTTGATTTAAAATTTTTCTATCAAAAATTTTTCTGATATCTTTTTTAAGTTTTTTTCTTTATCTTTATTCTGTGTTGTTTCTATTAGTTTTTCTAATATCTCTTTTAGATTATAATCTTGTGTTGTGTTTGTACTTTCTTCATTTACCTCTTCTAAATATTGATCTTTAAATTGTAGATTTCCATCTTCCTCTATGTATATGTCTTGTAATTCTTTTGTTATTTTAATCCACATTTTTCTTGTCTGATTTCTTTTCTTTAGTGAATTAACCATTTTTGTATAATTATTTCTTTTTTTCAATTCTACATGATCTCCCATATATCTGAATTCTTCTGGCAATAGATATTTTTTTCCATCTTCTGTATAGATTGAGGTTCTGGCAATTACATTTGATTTATTATCTTTTGGTAAAGCCACTACCGTAAATTCAAACTGTAGTTTTGACATCGTAAACAAAATTGTTGTTTGATAAGGTGTTTGGGGCCTTATAAATTTATTTGATAGTAATAATCAGTTTGATTTCTCTGTAATACAAAAGAAATAACAATTAAAGTTTATTATTATCACTTTTGCTTCACTTAACCCTCTTAAAACTCTTAAAATTCTATTTATGGATTCACTAATGTAATCTGTATCTCTCTCTTAGTTATTCTCTCTACTGATCTTCTCTTAACGTATTATTCTCCAATTTTCAAAATCTGCCAGTCATCTTATATATGGTTCCGTCTAGCGGGAGTTTATTAAAGAGCGCGCGTGATATAAAGCGCGGCAAATTTAAATGAAGAAAGTTTACTTTCTTTACATATATATATATTATGATACGTATATAAAAGGTCACTTATGCTGACACTTTTCAACATGCAACATCACTTATGCTGACATGGACGGACTTATGCGGACGTCAACATAATGTCAAAATTTTTTCTGTAGTACAACAGTACTTATGCGAACTCTTCAGTATTTTAAAGGCACTTGTGCTGACACAAAAAAAAATTTTTTTACATTTTTTGATAATTATTTCTGCACTATTAGAAGCGGGCGCCGCAGGCGAACAACATTGGAGGTCGGGGGTTGTGGGGTTTTAGTTTATTATACAATTAGAGCAAATTTTATAAAAATGTCAGCATAAGTACACATACTTATATGTATAATATATATATATAATGATTTTCTTGTTGGATTTATGTATATATATATAGTAATTCTTTATTTATATCCATTAGATTTACTACTGACCTCTTTTCTCATTGCTCGGTGTTTTTCTCCTTCTTTCAAAATTTTTTCCTAGCTTCTTTCCTTTTTTCCTGTAGATTCGCATTTCTTAACTACATGCTCCATGGTTTCTTCCTCTTTCTCGCATAGTCTACACTTCCTCTTCTCTTCTTGTAACCAGTACTTGTTTCCATTTCCATCCCCTCCTAGTCTGTATTTTGCTACTATGGTGAAGTCTTTCCCCCTGCTGCTGCCCGTTCCTGCTAGGTATTCCTTCTGTGTCGTTATCTGTTCCTCTACCATCCATTTCCCAAATTCACTTGCAAATTTTGATTTTTCTATCATCATCTTCGTGTTCTGGCACTCTATGTCCCTGTGTCTCTCTTCTATCTCCACCCACCATACTTCTTCCTCTAAAGTCTTTACGTTCGCCGCCTCCACTGACCATCTTTTTTCTTCAAAGAATTTTTTTCTCTCTTTCTCTATCGTTGTTTTTTCTTCCCCTTTTAACCTCATCGCCAGACATTCTCCTCTTATTGTTCCTCTCTCTTCCTTTCTTATTTTCTCTTCGTATTTAATGGCTCTTGTTCCCGCTTTTATTTTTATTTTATCCCTTCTTGTTTCCCATCTTATTATATGTCCCGGTGTCCTACTGTTTATTTCCAAGGTCCACCTCATGAATCTTTCGTGAATCTTTTCTATCTCTCCTCTTTCCTTCCATCCCCACATTTCCGTTCCATACATCATTATACTCACTACCACTGCCTCAAATATTTTCATCCTCCTATTTCAGTCTGTTCGGATTTTTCTTTTCCCCACACTCCGTACTTTTCCTATCACCATCCTCGCTTTACTTGTCACATACTTTATGTGATTTTCTTCTCCATTGTTTCCACTCATCTTATAATCTAAGTATATGAAACTTTTAACTTTTTCAATCTTTTCTCCTTTCCATTCGAATCTTTCTTTTTTTCTCCTGCCTCCTCCTTTTCTAAATTCCATTATTTTTGTTTTCTCCACATTTAACTGAAGTCCCTTTCCTTCCAGATACTTTTTCATTTTTCTCATCATCTGTTTTAGTCCCCTTTCGTTATTCGCTAGCAGCGCTACATCATCCGCGTACGATAGTGTCCATATTTTCTTTCTTCCTATCACCAAACCCCCCTCTTGTGTATTTTCCATTTTCTCTTCCAAGTCTGCCATTGCCACGTTAAATAAGACTGAGCTCAGTGGGCATCCTTGTTTAACTCCTTTCCTTACTACGAACTCTCCTGTTTCTTCCTCTCCTATTTTTATTCTACATCTCGTTTCTGCATATAGTTCCACTATTCTTTCTCTCAGCTGTTTTCCTACCCCTAGTCTATTCAGAGCTTTCCAGATTACTTCTCTTCTTATTTTATCAAATGCCGCTTTGATATCTGCAAAAACATTACCAGTGCCCTTCCACCTTTTTTCACTATCTCCCTTCCTATCACACTTTTTAGAGCGTATATCGCATCTATTGTCCCTCTTCCTTTCCTAAATCCAAATTGTGTAGCATCCAATTTCTTTTTCCCTTCCAGGTATTTGTCCAGCCTTTTCCTTAGTATTTCTGCGTAGATTTTATATCCCGTACCATCAGCGATATTCCTCTGTAGTTTTCCACCTTCCTCTTGTCACCTTTCTTGTAAATTGGTACCAGTAATCCCGTCCTCCATTCTTCCGGTACCTCTCCTTTTTCCCATATTTTCTGCAGGCATTCCCTTAATTCTTCCTCTACTTCTTCCCTTCCTTTAATCCAAGCCTCGTTTCCTATGCCATCGTTTCCGGCCGCCTTCCTCTCTTTCATTTTCTTTATTGCTTCTTTTTTCCTTCTTTCCCCTTCCTCTATTTCACTTGCCTCCATTTGTCTATATATATATATATCCAACAAGAAAATCATTTCTGTATTCCAGCTATACAGCGTACGTGTCAAAAAGTTCGACTTTGATAGGCTGTGGCTCCCAAACTAAGAACTTTCGGGTTTTGAGCCCATGGAGACTTTTGTTTCACGTGTTAGGAACTATCATTTCCCATAGCTACAAAAAAATTAGCCGAAAACCATTTCCCATAAGGATTCTGCGGGGTACTTTTAAATTTTCTGGTTTGTTTTAGTTTGTAGTGGTAATAGCAAGCGAGTAAGCGAGCGAGCACCGAGACACTCGATAATAGACACAGTATTAAGGACCACCAGCATTCCTTTTTCCGCGTCTTATATTTTTCTGTTAAGCCATCAATTAAGCTTAAGTGTAGCACCGAGCGATAAAAGACCGAGAAAGAAAGAAAGCAATGCCTATGGGAAAATATGATGTTCAATAAATACAAACCTTATAAACATCTGGTCGCGATAACGAACGCCTTGCTAGAGCCATAAAAATCGGCACAGCCGCAAGCGATGATCGACAGCCGATCCGGTATATACATAAACAAATATGTAAAGATTCCAGGGTAAACCAAATCCGCGATAGCCGACGCTAAGTCTAAGCATAAGGAATAAACAGAGAATCGATATTGTAAATCCAAACTATTTTCCTTTTTATTAATAATTGTTTAAAACTTTAATATTACATTGTATAATAATATAACACTAATTTCTGTTCAGATAAATATGTATTATCTGTTTATATATGTATATTACATCTTTAGGCGAACCCAATGCTTATGGAACGCATGATTCTTTAATTAACTGATTATTCTAAAATATTCTTATAATATTATATAATAAATTATAGCGCCTAATTAAGTAAAATAAATCAAGCGCTATATATATATATATATATATATTACATTTGAAGCCATTATATTTCCTTTATAAATATTGTACATCCACCATAATTATATTGTTTTATGCAATGCCTTATTTACACTAATAAGCGTTATAATATACTCTTTTAACTTATATTGTTCTCTACTAAAATTAACCAAATCTTACATTGTATTTCGCATCAGTTCATTACTGTACAGAAACTAATCATTGCTATTGTTTTTATTATGTTTTCAATCATAAAAACAATACAAATAATTTAAATATTTCAATCTTTTACTCATTTGAATAGCATAAGTTTACTGTTAGTATTATTATTATGATGATAAGTTTTAATCAATGATTGGTTTCTCTTTCTTTTATTCGACAATTATATAATTACCTGTAAAACCCATCCAATCAAGGACCCGGAAAATTTAGGAAAACACTCAAAAAGGGAGAAGAAATCCTGCTCTTGACCGAGTTACTCTAATCAGTGCTCAACACCACCACTCTCTCGCTGGCCCAATCACGGCCACTCAACTACAAGGTAGAGTAATGATTCTTAAAAGGGCCATATTTTCTCAACAACAGTCAGTAGATATTCCAGAGTCCACTCCGGAACTCGAAATTTTCGTTCAGTACTCGGCAACATTTTGGATCAACCAACACAACAATTTCTAGATCATCACTCATCATTCGAAATCTCGGCATAGTCGCGTACAAGTGCGGATTTAAGTTTAAAAGGTGTCAATACAAATTTTTGTAACACGTTATTTGTTCACTCGATTTTCAACTCTACAAATAAAAGAGTAACTTTTTACTATTTAGTGGTTCATTCTGTTTCTATTCTATCTTTTACACACACACTCTCTCACACACAAAAATTTCTGGACTCAATTCAATATTGAATTCGCTGGATTATCCTTACACATTCCTATCTCCGTTCAGGAGCATTAGCTCGCTGGGCGAATAAGGAGACACACACAGATTCACAATTATACGATTTCGTTCAGGGGCAAACTGCTCGCTGGACAAAGCATATAAACACACAAGTCACAAAACAACCAGTTAAAGTTTGAAAATTGCTTGTCATACAGAGTCCCGAGCTATTAGGCGAAAGCTTAGGCTCTAAAATAACACAGCCCCACAAAAAAAAATTGAAAGTCCCAAAAACTTGACCATGGTAGTTATATGTTTTTGGGGTCGCTGATTCCGAATCCGGGATCAGTTTAACCCCATCGGATCTTGGTCAAGGTCATTTCAAGGTCAAATGTACAAAATTAGTGGTAACCAAGGTTTAGCAGTACGTACATACATATGTTTTTGGGGTCGCTGAATCCGAATCCGTGGTCCGTTTGACCCCATCACCTCAGGGTCAAGATCATATCAAGGTCAAATGTACAGAATTGGCGGCAACCAAGGTTTAACAGTACATACATATGCTTTTGGGGTCGCTGAATCCGAATCCGTGGTACGTTTGACCCCATGGCACAGTGGCCGGAAACATACAAAAAATGCATTAAATTCTAAACCCTAAGCCCTTAAACCCTAAACCCTTAAACCCTAAACGCTTAAACCCTAAACCCTTAAATCGTAAACTCTTAGTTATGTACATTCAAATTTGTTAGAAGTATATGCAATTCAATAAAATACCCATACAAGCCCATTACTCTTTTTTATAGTAACTAACTATTTTATTGTCAAATGATCTACGAAGTGGATTACGTTTCCGCTTTTTCGATGTTGATGGTAGATCTCGTTTCAATGACCAACAGTAATCTGTTAACATATTTATGTCCCATCTTCCTTGGTACCTACGCTCCATTTCCGTCATATCTTGGTGAAATCTCTCTCCCTGCTCTTCGCTGTAATCACCTAGGTTTTCTGGAAACTCGTCTATATGGGAATATAAAAAGTGTAATTTTAGATTCATTAAGCAGCCTTGATTTTTGTAACTATTTACTAAATTTAATACTATTTGTTGGTAACTTTGGCTCTTATGATTTCCAAGAAAATTTTTTATTACTTCCTTGAAACATAACCATGCTTCTTTTTCTGTATGATTTATTTTCATAACAAAAATTTCATCATTTGTCATCCTATGAATCTGAGGGCCATCTAAAATTCCTTCATTTACTTGTGCAGATATCCTCTGAATCTTCTCTTTCATCAATTGGCGATTCATATATAGGTTTTGTAACACTTTCAACGTTAGCGTAATTAACTTGTTACTACAATTAACTCCATGCAAATTTGTATTACAAAAATAGCTATCTTCTTTCCCACAAGGTTCCTTCCATATCGTAGGCGCTTTCATTTTTACTTCAATATTACCATTTTTGCCAATTTGTAGCATTTTCCTACATAAGGCGCATATGATTTTAGGAACCCAATTAATTTCATCATTTTTCATTTCTAAGTCAAACATTTTCTCATACTGCTTTTTAATATTTTGACTGATTTTTCTTCTATTTTTTGGGGTCTCACACTTGCTACAAATGTAACAAAAACTATCCTCTCCCTCACACTTGCTAAATTTGTATATATATGAATCGCCAATTGATGAAAGAGAAGATTCAGAGAATATCTGCACAAGTGAAAATATGGATGTTGAGCAAAATTTAGAAAGACATGGTAAAGATGAATCGTAGAAGAAGGAATGGTGAGAGAACCTGAAGAAGATGTTATTGAAAAAGAAAAATCGCCTGATGAAGACAGTAACGTTGCTAGTACGAGTGATACAAGTGACGAGGAATACAAGAACGAATAAGGTCCACTTACACAAGAAAAAGTGAATGATCTCATACGCGATTTGAGCCTACCAAAAGATGGGGCAGAGTACTTGGCTTCATGACTGAAAACAAAATACTAATGAAGCTGGAAAAATTAAAGTTTCTTACTACCGAGACAGAGATAAGGAATGTCGTGATTATTTCGCTAATGATGAAGAATTTTCCTTAGTGTGCTGCAAAGATGTAGTTGGGTTACAAACCCAACGAGTGGAGGTTGTTCATCGATTCGTCGATGAGAAGTTTAAAAGCTGTTCTATTACACAATACAAATGTTGATGCAGCCATTCCCATAGGATATTCGGTAATACTGGATGAAAAGTACTGTAACATGGAAGTAATATTAAACCGTATAAAATACAATGATCATAAATGGCAAATATGTGGGGATCTTAAAATCATAACAATACTTTTAGGGCAACAATCGCGATTCACAAAATATCCTTGCTATTTATGTGAATGGGATAGTAGGGATAGAAACAATCATTACATAAAGAGTCTCTGGCCCCTAAGAAAAACGTTCGGGTTCTAAGAATATAAAAGAAAAGCCACTTGTTGATCCACCAAAAAATCTAATACCACCTCTGCACATTAAATTGGGACTTATGAAACAATGGGTAAAATCTTTAGACAAAGATGGTAACTGCTTTAAGTATCTGCGAAGTCAGTTTCCCAAATTAAGTGATGCTAAAGTAAATGAAGGAATTTTAGATGGCCCTCAGATTCGTAGGATGACATGACATGATGTTATGAAAATAAATCATACAGAAAAAGAAGCATGGTTATGTTTCAAGGAAGTAATAAAAAATTTTCTTGGAAATCATAAGAGCCAAAGTTACCAACAAATAGTATTAAATTTAGTAAATAGTTACAAAAATCAAGGCTGCTTAATGAATCTAAAATTACACTTTTTATATTCCCATAGAGATGAGTTTCCAGAAAACCTAGGTGATTACAGCGAAGAGCAGAGAGAGAGATTTCACCAAGATATGATGGAAATGGAGCGTAGGTACCAAGGAAGATGGGACATAAATATGTTAACAGATTACTGTTGGTCGTTGAAACGAGATCTACCATCAACATCGAAAAAGCGGAAGCGTAATCCACTTCGTAGATCATTTGACAATAAAATAGTTCGTTACTATAAAAAAGAGTAATGGGCTTGTATGGGTATTTTATTGAATTGCATATACTTCTAACAAACTTGAATGTACATAACTAAGGGTTTAGAATTTAATGCATTTTTTGACGTTTCCGGCCACTGTGCCATGGGGACAAACGTACCACGGATTCGGATTCAGCGACCCCAAAGGCATATGTATGTACTGTTAAACCTTGGTTGCCGCTAATTTTGTACATTTGAACTTGACATGATCTTGACCCTGAGGTGATGGGGTCAAACGGACCACGGATTCGGATTCAGCGACCACAAAAACATATGTATGTACTGTTAAACCTTGGTTACCGCTAATTTTGTACATTTGACCATGAAATGACCTTGACCAAGATCCGATGGGGTTAAACTGATCCCGGATTCGGAATCAGCCACTCCAAAACATATAACTACCATGGTCAAGTTTTCGGGACTTTCAATTTTTTTTGTGGGGGTGTGTAATTAAACGATTGTGCGTCACCTACCGACGTAACAAATATACAAATACAAAATTTTGCTATATCGTAAAAATATATAAATAAAATATTTCTAAATCTTCTATATCATAAAACAATACAAATAATACCAAATGTTACTAATTATTACTAAATCCAAAATCTCTATATAAATTCATTCTTCTTCATTAATTGAAAACTATTCGAATTCAGAAATTCCAATTTAATTTTAAATAATAATAAAAAATAAAAATACAAAAATCCTAAAATTCTAAATCTGTTCTAAATCCACTAATCAAATTATACAAATCTGCTAACGTTATTGTAAAATTCTTCTGAAAGTTCTGTTTAGAAAAAACGGTATTTTCAAAATTGACCATAAATCTGTTTTAAAAATAAAATATAAATTATTAAATTACCCCAAATTTTCTGAACTAAAATATACTAAAACTAAAATTTCTTTGCCTTAAATCATTCCATATCAAATAAGAATTATACAAATCTACTTATTCTTAAATCTGAATTAATTCTAAAATTCTACAATCCTAAATTTTTAGATCAAATTTAAACCTAAAACTAATTATCAAATCATTCTATATCTAATACTAAAATAAAACCTAAATTTCTATAAAATACAAAATTCACAATTTCTTATAATCGTATTTTTAATCTTACCCAACATTTCAAATTTTCTATTAAACATTTCTATATCTTACAAAATGTAAAAAGAAATTGAAAGCAAACAAGTTCTACTAAATTCAAAAGAACTAAAATGAAACTATTCTAGATGAAAGACTAATAAAGTCTTTTCTAATTCCGAATTCTGTATCAATATAAAATTATAAACAAAAATAAAAGCTGCATACCTGTTCTAAATCAGCTGAATCAAATTATACGAAAATCTGCTAAGTAAGTCTGCTAAATCAAAACAAAATCTGTTTCTAAATCTGCTACCAAATCCATTTCTAAACCCGTTCAACACTTGCAGAACTAAAATATATTAAACCTCAATTTTACTTTTCTAATGTTTATCTAATTTCTTATTAAATCTATTCATATTTATTAAATATTTTACAAATAAAAAAAAATTCACTAAGTTCATAATCTGAATTAATCTGAAAAACCAAACCGATACTAAAAATACGAATTATAAATCTAATACTCAAATTCAAAACAAAATTCTAAATCTACTCAAACGAATTAAAAATCAATACTGGAAATTGTCATCTCTGAAAATCTGGAGATGAATATTAACCCCAAGGTTCTCTATACCAGCCGAAGTTTTTTTGTTATATCTATTAAACCATTTCTAAATCTGTGACTAAATTTATTAAATGAAAAAATACTAAAACTAATATATCATAATGAAATTCTCGTGTATTAAATCTACTAAACTATCCAATCACAAAATTATATCTGTTTACTCAAATTGTTCTTAATAAATTATCGACTCTTTTAAAATACGTAAAATGGACCTTAATGTTTCTAAATTGTTTTTGACAAAACTTAAAATTTACGATAATGAATATCTAGACTTCAGAATCGTATAAACCTAAGAAAATTAAAAGAGTCCATATTATACTGATTAATATTGGAACTTTGAATAAGTACATTTCATCTTATAAATCATAATATATTTTTCTTTAAAAAATGGTTTCAAGTGAAGATAAAGCATATCTGCTTAAAATAGCTTTGAAAACCACTCCAGAATTTGATAGTTTTAACATTTCTATCGATAAATTCTTTTACGAACAAAATTAAAAGGTCAAGCTTATGAAGCTGTACGATTTGAAAAATTTTTAAATTATAACGATTTTAAAATTTACCTGTATTTTACATCTAGATCACCTGAAATGATTATACAATTTATTGGTAAATTCGCTAATAGCTATCAACATTAAACTGAAAAAGTTTTAACTTATGCCATGAGATTACGAATGATAAGTACACTGATAAAAGTTTAGTAAGTCAGAAGCACCACCTGTAGTATTACTGTTGTACTATAGTACTTTGAATAACAGTCGCACCAGTTTTGAATAACAGTGGTGCTAAAAGCAGAGATGGCTGTTGTCCGTCGCGACTGGGACGGCTCCCGTCCAAAAATTTAAGTAGGAGTCGCGCATAAGATTGGGTATTAAAGCGCGACCCATGGCGCCTGTTCGCAAGTCTCATTTAATTGCAACGTATTAGGATTACACGTAATATTAAATTATATTTTTATAAAAAGGTGTATATGGATATTGGTATTTATGCATATTAGTTTGTGTCAAAATAGAACTACTAATTTATATTACACAATTAATTTCTATAGACGTATTAACCCCCTTTACAATGTAATGGAATCAGGAAAACTCCACACCTTTTTTATATTAATTTTTACAATATACGCGTATCATGATATTGATTTTAATAAACTCAGTATTAATAACACAGGCCCACAAAAAAAAATAAAAATGTCTGTGCAGTTAACCAGACCTATGATTTCTTGTGTATTTTTCGACGCTGGATCCGAATTTGCAATAAAAAAAATAGGGTCCAGCTACATATTTGGGGGTTTTCCATGAAAAATCTCATTTTTTTCGATTTTTTCATGGTTTTTCTTAGATTAAAAAAAAATAAAGAAAAATTTAATTTTTTTGACCTCAGAATCGAGTTCTACGGAAAAAAATACATCGAAAACCATGTTTCCAATTTTTTTTTTAATGAAATTCCAACCCACCATACGACGCACAGTGGGAACAAATGAGATTTTTTGTGCCGAAATCGTAAATCTTATGATAGAAAATACATAGCTTTTTAAAATTTTGAGGGCTTGTGTAGAATTGACCAAGGAATAAGGGAAAATAGTAAAGAAGGTATAAAAATGTAATTCTAACCTCAATGTACTTAACCCTTTGAACCAAACATTATTCATAAATTTTTCTTTTAATTCCATTGACCTAAAAATCTATACTTGGAGGTTTTTGGGATCGAAAATTGCGAATCTGGGATCAGATCTTTAAAATTCAAAATGGAGGATCCAAGATGGCAAGTCAAGATTTTAAAAAATTGATAACTATGCATATTTTACTAAATAAGGATTATAGGGATTTTTGGACATTGATCATGAATCTGGGATTAGTTTCGGAACACTCGAAATAACTGATCCGATATGGCAAATAAAATTTTAAAATAGTTAGAAATTAAGAATATTTTGATGAATATTGATCTATGGTCGTTTTTGGGATTGCTGATACTAAGATTCGATTGTGATACAAAATAGAAGATACAATTAAGCGGATAAAATTTTGATATGGTTTAACTATTGAAAATATTTTAATAAAAAATGTTTACGCATATATAAATTAGATCAATTACGGAAACAAACTACTACCTGTACTACTACCAGAAC
>UELU01142629.1:0-14349 GCA_900490025.1 Megastigmus dorsalis
TCCATAAAGCTTACGGGAAGCTTACCAGAAAGCATGCAATGTAAGCTTACTGAAACTTTTATTTACATTGCAGAAAGGTTACGGGATCCTTCCAGTGTAATATTCCTTGAAACTTTCGCTGGGAAGCTTTCATGCTATGTGGGTATGGAACATACTTGGTGGCACGACGTCAGGTAGTTTATCGGTGAGCTTACACTAGTTATAAGTACATTATTTATATTAGTAATAAATACTGTGTATATTTTAATTTTAGATAGGCTTACCATCTTGATCATATGTATTTAGAGACACATAAAAAACATGATACTACAATACCACAAACACTGGAATGATTTTGCTACTTTACCTTGAGTGAAAATAAGAAGCGATAAAAATAAATTTACCGCTTAAATGATTTATAAATCAAAAATATCATCTATACTTCATTTAATAATACTGGTCAGAGGATAAATTGGGACGCGTTATATTTCGATATGAATTTAGAAGTCATAAATGTTATACACCCATAAGAATTTTAGCTTTATTAAATATTCACTTAATCAAAAATGAAAAAAATACATTTCAAATCAGTTAGAAATATTTGATTGTATCTAATATAAGCTTACATTTTGTTCGTCACTTTAATCTGCTTGACGCTGTGCCGCCAAGTATGTTCATAGTCATTTTAAGATAAAAAATATTATACAAAATTGAAAAGAGAAAAAAATAATAGAACAATTAAAATGATTTACAAACTGCTAAGATTACTGCCAAACTAAAAAGAATAATTAACTATTTCTAAAATGATATCACAACTTTCTTTAGCCAAATTTTGCAATAAGAAATTTGAAACTGATAAGAAATTATTTCTCTAATTTGCATTTCTGGGGCAAATAGAAGTTTTGACCGCAATTTCTATTGATTTTATAACGTTTTTAAGGTCAAATTTAGATAATATAAAAAATGTAATAAAGAATTGATTATTTAGTTAGAAATATGAATTCGATGTTATGCAGCAAAAAATATATTTTACTATTTACACTATAACTAAAGAGATTTTATTTTTTGTTGGGGTAGAAACATCATACTTGCCATAAGTTTTATCTTTTTAAAAGTAATTTTTGTAGATTTCACTACTTTCTTTAAGACTGTAATGGATAAATTCAGTGTTCTGAATCTATCAACAGTATAATAAAATATTTATGTGAATATTACCAGAAAATACCGCGAATTTATTTGGTAGAGGCTACAAAATGTGACGTGAAGTTTACGCTTTGATAGATGCTTTTTTAACAGCCTTGTTATACAAATTATTAATTAAAAATTTAAATCTTAAAGTTCAATCATTCAGTTCAGATAAGATGTTATTAACATTAACATATAACTAAAAATGAAATTCATCTAAAATCCGCATGAGAATCGCGTCATTTTTAAAATAACTTTTTTACGTACTATTACGTGGGGATGTCGAGGTTCGGAGTTGGTTATCAGGAATCCAAATAATGAAGACAGGTGTTCAGTATAAGTCATATATTCAGTTATGTTAAGGGAGGTTTACACCTATAAATTTTTTTAAGTTAATTTGCCTAGAACAAAAAAATTATAATAATTAGTAAAATTTCCATGTAATATTCTAAAAGTATATTGGATTCCTGACAAAATGAGGTCTAGTAGAAGCCCATTTTATTTTATTTTGTGTCAGTTTCAAAAATTTGGCTTTGGCGTAACCTACAGGTCCAACGGATTGACCAATCCGTTGGACCTGTAGGTTACGCCAAACTTCAAAATTTAATGTCTTCCAGAAAACAGCTTTAAAGTTGCATGTACCATATGATTAATAAATCTTCACTATTCTTCTTAATTACGAAGAATAAAATTTATGCAGTTTTTCACACTACATTGACATCAATTGCAAATAATTGAAGACCAATCCCATCAAAATTTATCAAGCCATTGGACTTGTAAGTTACGCCAAACCTCAAAATTGCATGTTTTCAAGAAAAGAGCTTTATAGTTGCAGGAACTGTACATCAAAATGATGTAATTTCTTCCTAAAACTTCTTCTTCTGAAATATAGAAAATATATTAATTATGTTAGTACTTTTTAAATTATTGAATAATTAACATACCTTGAGTTCCCTGTTGACGACTGGAATGCCAGAGCATGAAAAACTTCAATCATTCCTGTCCTATTTATATATTTATAAATATTGTGAAATCGTTGTTGCTACAACATTACAAAAAATTCTCTGTCTCTCTTGATCTCTGGGTGTTGACATTGGAACTGTAACTAAAAGAAAATATTATTTTTTACAAAGTATTTTTTCTTACAAGAAATAAATCTTATTTTATTAAAAAATGGGTTCCCTGCTGGAAAAAGCAGATTAAAGTCGATATAAATATATTCAATCGAAGTGTGAATCTGAACACCAAGAATTACATTAAAACTCGATGGAAAAAAGTTCGTTGAATAGGATACGATTGAAATCAAACTTTCAAATTTCGATTGAAGACGATTTAATTTCAAGAAGTATGAATCGGTTTCAATTGATTTTTTTGCGATATACTTTTATTTATGTGAATTATCTTGAATTCATAAGATGTAGGGTTAATTAATGCCTTTCGATCGATTTAAATCGAATATTAATCTTCTGAATCGAGTTTTATCGTTTTACATCCCATTTTCAGTACCATGCTGGAAATGAACTATTGAAATCGATTTAAAAAATCTCAATCGATCCCAACCCAACCCGAACCCAACTCTTATTGTTAATACTTCATTTGACTATTCAAATATATTTGTTATGTAAATTATTCAAAACGATAAAAGATTTTCTCTATAATATTGATTGAAAAAGATGATTTTATATAATAGAGTCGCTTTTATATTAATGTTCGCACGCTTCACAATTTTTCGCAATTAAATTAATCTCTTAAAAGAACCTTTTCTTACATTGGGATTCGAACCGGCGATCTTTGAGATACGACGCATAAACCTTAACCACTATGCTACGAAATGCTAGCAACCCAAAATTTTGATTTAGCTCATAAAGACAAATGTAAGTCTAGAATCACATGGGACGCGGTACTCTATTCGAGTTCAGCGCGAAAAAGAGATTATTTCTTAAACATTATTTTAAACACATTACAATTGTATATGTGGTATTATTTTTTTGAGAAAAAAGAAATTATATTATAGAAGAAATTATGAAAAAGAATGCTTTTTTAATACTTCTTTATTACTGCAGAAGCAATTTAAATGCAGTAAAGATAAAATTATTTTCGTAGAAATTATTCTGAAAAAGAATACTTTTCTAATAATATTTAAATTTTATAAGAGTAGTTTTCTGAGGAAATATAGCATTATTTTTGAATACTTTTTCGTTGAGTTTTTCTTTAACGTATATATTACAAAAAAAGATTGCTTTGTAAATAATTTTTGAATACTATAAGTAATTCTTATAATGTGGTAAAAATGAAATTGTTTTTCTAAAAAAGAATACTTTTTGAACGCTAATACAGTTATATAACTAATATTATTTTGAGGACATCTAAGATTACTTATAGAATTCTTTATTCTGAAAAGTGTGCTTATTGGGAAGAGTTTGTAGAATTTTCGATCAATTTTAATAGAGTTTAATGAACTTCAATTATGATTTTCAATTTTATTTTGAATTTTACATACATTGAAAAAGTATTAAAGTAAATTAAAAATTAGAAATTTATTCGAATGTATATAGAAACTTATATATAAAAACATACGAATATGTAAAGAACACTTTCTGAAAAAATGTTTTTTCACGACCAGCACAGTCGATTCAAAATTGCAAATTGCAAATTTCATATTGCGTTTGGCATTATGTTTGAAATTTATATTGAAGAACCTTTCCCTGGAATTTCGCATATAAAAAAAAATAATAAAAGTAAATGGAAATGTAACTTTAACAACATCTATTAATAACGTACTGCAAAAAATAATGCTAGTAAAAGTTGAAAACGCAAGCTACCTTTGTACACTGCCTAACTTAATTGAAGTTCAATAAGTATAAAAAAATATTTGCATAATAAATACATGCATGAAGCACTTATTCACTTCAATTAATATCAATTTATTCTTATATTATTAATTGTTAATTGAAAAAGTTTATAGTAGGCATTTTTTCTAATTAATATATAATATAATTAAGATTACATTTAAAAGAAATGTAGATTATCAATGTAAAATAGTACAAAGGTATATAGAAGTATAAGTACAATGTACAGTAATGTTATTAGAGAATCTAAAAAAATTATTCTGTTAAAGCATTCAGTATATTTGAAACCATGCAAATAAAATTTGTTAAAAATTTTCTAATAAAATTAAATTTATTTGTTAATATTGATTTTAATGAACTAACCTTTTCATGTTGATTGATCATTTAAATTATTATTCAAATTTATTCATCATGATTAAAGTTTTCAAAAATTTTAGGCTCAATTATAAGCTCAATTATTCGGTTCATATATTGACAACGATTAAATATTATTGAACTGCACCAATTCGTGTCAATTGACAAATAGAACTATTGAAGTTTATTCCTGACGATAGCAAGTCTAAATAAATTACTAGTATCGGAATAGATTAACCTAAATATCATTTAAAGTTGATTCGGAAGAATTGGTATTCAAAATAATTTTTAGATTGAAATAGATTGATTAAATATCTATTTTGAAATAAATTGAAATCACATTGAACGAATGCTAAAATTGAGTATACAATTTTATTGTTATTGAAATCGATTGATATCGATTGGATTTCAATAGAAAATTTTAATGTAACTGATTACATTTATTGGAATCGATTGGTATTGAATGAAACTTAATTAATTCCAAACGATTTCAATAAGTCATTTTCAGCAGGGCGATGCATCAAAGTCCACTTAAATATAGAACAATATGAAACAATTAAAAACGTTAAACTGTCAATCTGCATCTGTCGCATTTAAGACGATTCAACTTTGTTTTTTATAAATTGATTAAAGTGGACTAATGATCCATCTGTATCTGTCGTATTAAATTCGATTAAAATATGCACTGATTAACATCGACTAAAATCGTTTAATGATCAATCTTTATTCTTTAAATTAAAGTCGATTTAAATTCTCAATGATTTACATGGATTAAAGTGAATTTATCGTTTATCATTATTCGTGGCAATAAAAACGATTCAATATATAATTGATGGTTAATCTTCATTCATCAGATTAAAGCCGATTGAAATATGGGGTGATATAAAATGATTAGAGTTAATTGACTATCAATCTCTATTTGTCGCAACAAATAATCGCTATAAACGTTATTAAAAGGTATTGAAAAATTATAGTCATAAAAAATGATTAAAATTGATAAAATTTAATAGGAAGACGAAGCATTAAACCGGATTACAATTAAAAACAATTATAATCGATTCATTTTTAATCGACTGAATGGAGATAGTCGATTGAATTTACTAAAATCCATTGAAGTCGATTAAAAATGAACCGATTTTAATTCTTTTTAATCAGGGTTTTGCAGCAGGGTTTTTACTTATCTGACAAAATCCAGTTGCATCCACTTCTCATTCACCGTTAATCGATTCAATGCCTTCACTAAAAATTGCAGTAAATAAACCATTATTATTTTACCTTACTATAATGGAGCTATCCGCAACAATCCAGCATCACTAAGCTGAATGATTAGAGGCATCTGGGCCATTTGATATATTAAGGCTTCCACTGATGAATATCCGCAACACCGATCAATTCTGTTCAATTCATAGAAACTCTTGGTGTAAATGTCAGCGAGCTGTAGCTCTGAACAGTTTACACGAATTCCACCATAAAAACATACTTCTACAAGCAGTTGTCGATAGCAGCAGACCGCATTTCTCTCTTGAAACGTGGTCTTGGTGGGCAGACACAGAACTGAAATAAGTCTTTTCAACATTTTGTGGAAAATCTGTCCAAAACCATTTTTGTCAGTCTTGACTCGTTAAAGCTGGGAGAAAATGTTCTTGAGTCTGTCTCCTTGCTCTTCTTGCCTCCAAAGAATTGGCAAGCATCTTTTGTACAGCATGAACTTTTATCATCACTGGTTTGCACCCAACGAATGCAAGAGTATCCAGGCATGATTCCGAACCCTTTCATAATCTTCTAAAAACTGGTTGTTCCATCATAATATATTATAACAGGAAATATTAAACCTATTTTTAAAATATTTAGTCAACTAAAAGAAGTTTGTGGGAGAAGTTTCTGCACAAAGTTATTAAAACTTTTATAGTTATTTTGGTTAGAACTATTTTTTATAAATAAATAGATGAAAGTTTATCTATTTATTCTCTCACCAACTTACGAACTCACGAGTGATCTACGATTAAAATTGTAGTTTGATTAAATAAAGGTAAATATTTAGACCTATGAATATTAAACTCAAACTAGCTGCAAAGTGTCAACTACATGCATCTATATGTATAATACGCATATGTATAAGATACCTAGAAGCAGCCATTGTAATTTATATTGAAATTAACCACATGTATATTAGATGTAAATTCGCTTCAAGCATAAACTATGTTCGACATTCGTGAAAAATATTTTTGTCTAAAGTATTGAGTAGAGATTCTTAATTTACTCTATACTATCTGATTTATTCTATGCTAGTTTAAGTGTGCCTGATTATTTAAGTATGACCAAGCGTCTGTGTGCCTAGTCTATTAATATTTCATTGTATATAATACTATTGTGTTTTCTACTCTCTCTCTCTCTTATTCGTTTACATGTTATGCGTTCTTTTTTTGATAATTCTTTCTTTAATATTTCATTGATAATTTTTCTTCTTTCTTCACTCTTCTTAGTTTTCTTTCGTGTTTTCATTTGTTGTTATTGTTTTCGTGGGCTTGCAGATTCTCTCCCATTTATATGGCGTCTCTGGCTCTTGCTCCTTGACATTGTACTTGCCCTCGCTCATAGTTGGCTTGAGTCAGCTGTTCAATGTTTTTTTTTTATATTTTAATTGGCCTTTTGCAATTTAGCATAGGCCATCACCAGGTAGATATTTTTTGATAATTCCGAATATTAAGATTTAATGTCCGCGTAGAATATATCAATAATCATAGGAGCCCTTTTGTCGGGCTCCAAGTCGCGAGCACAAGAAAAAAATTTCCGAAACAAAGAAACAAAGAAAAAGGCGGGAGGGGCACTAGGCGAGCGCGACGCGAAACACGTCCTCTCTGCTTGAGGTCCACAGAGAGTCCCTGTTAGATGTTCGGCGGTTCGCTTGGCGCTTCGTATCTTGCTGAGGAGCCTTTTTCCCTGCGCTCCCGCACTCGTTCGCCGTATCTGTGAGCGGCATTAAAGGTCCGATTGGGACAAATCATCTGGCCCCTGCTTTCTTCTATTCGGGCGTCTGGTTCTTTGTTTATGTCGTCGTTTTTTCGTTGCTGTTCTGATCTCTTGCATTTCTATGCTGTTCTGGTGGTTGTTCTTTTTTCCTGAAAACAATCTAAAACAAATTAGTAAAAGGGGCCCTCCCGGAGAGAGGCATTTCCAAACTATAAGCCTGGTTATTAGCAATCCCGATATTGCGCCTTCGTTTTTCTTCTGCTAGTCATTTGTCTGTGCGCGCGTATTCTCAGTTCCCTTTCTCGCTCTTTCATTCATGTGTTCTATTCGGTTCTCGCTTCCTCTCTTTCTTTCTTATTGCTTCATTACTAAAATAATTTCTTTCTCTTTAACTTTTCGGCTTTATTATCACAGAATTTCTTTTCATTTTTGACTTTATTACCAACAAAATTTTTCTCTTTATTTGTGATTTTATTCCCAACAAAATTTTCCCTCTTTATTTTGATTTCATTAAAAAAAATTTTTTTTTTCTGTTTATTTATGACATTATTGTCAACGATCTCTTTCTTTTTATTTCGACTTGATTGTCAAACAAAACTTTTTTTTCGTCTTTATTTCTTGCCTTTGTTATAATCAAAATTTTCTTTATATTTCTGACTTTATTATCAACAAAATTTTTCTCTTTATTTCTGACTCTATTATCAAACATTTTCTTAGTCTTTATCTTTGACTTTGTTACCAACAAAATTCTCTTTTTATTTCTGACTCTCTCTTTTTTTGAATTCTGTACTGGACCTATGCATAAGCAGAAGTTCCTTAACATTTCGTGCCGCTCGGCTTAAACTCGCCGTGCCTTCCGTGGCCGAATCTCGCCGCGCCGCACAGTGTACTAATTCGATTCGTTCATGGACAGAATCGTAGAACTTTGGATAGAAATATGACAGAGATATGAACGTGGTAGCATTAGAAAGTGGATGTAATTTTCAACAAAGGAAAAATAATGCGGATTTAAAAAAGTGACCATTTGTCCTTGAAAATGAAGGTCAAATGCCGGAATTTTATGAAATTTTTTACATTTTTTCATCGCGTATGCCTAAATTTTATTATTGTCATTCACAAAACAGATTTTTTGTATGCATCGACCATAATGTTTAAAGCCCTGTTGGAATTTTTGGATTTCATTTATTGGAACCCGAGACATATCAACTTATGTGTTGGAAGTAACACAAAATTGAATAATTCGGAATTATACAGTATACGTAAATGATTACTACTAATCTCATTAGCTTATCTAGAAAGCTTGTATTTTAAGCTTTAATTTCATTTTTTATTCGATTCTGTACGACTTTTTAAAACGAAGATATGGAAGTTTGAAAATTTCATAATCTTAAACTACGAACCTGTAAGCTCTCGTGTTGGTGCAAAGCATCAAAATATCAAAATATCAAAATATGACTATTTCTTGAAGCTACCATAACTCGGTTCTGTGTGTGTGTTTGTGTGTGTGTGTGTATGTGCGTGCGTGCGTGGGTGCGTGCGTGCGTGCGTGGGTGCGTGCGTGCGTGCGTGCGTGCGTGCGTGCGTGCGTGCGTGCGTGCGTGTGTGCGAGTAAAGACAAATATATCGCCTCGGGAAATATTTAATTCCAATAATAGTCAGAAAAGAAATAAAAGTAGAATGATCAGATACAATGAATAAAACATTAAATTAAAACTCTTTGGAAGAAAGTAGTTGATAAAGCACTATCTATTATCAAACATAACAATTTTATTTTTACATATTGGAATTTCTAATTCTAGTCATTTATAGATGTATCACTGTCACTATACGTATCTGTTATATGTTTCAACGAATAAATACAACTTTTTTAAGGTATCAAATCAATCGTTGCATAAATGTTACATGCTTTTAGAAAAGTAATACTGAAAACTCAATAACTTGTAGTGCATATGGAGCTATCTTGAAAACTATCAAGAATGCTTTAGAAGTATATTTACTTTATCAACTTTCATTACACTATTTTTTTATAAAAATGGAAGATTCTTTCTTAATTTTAAATATTTAGAAACAGCTTGATTTTTACAGACCTAGAATAGGTCTGTAATAAATACATACACAAACACAGAAAAAAGGCATATTTTGATATTTTCATGCTTTGCAATAACACGAGAGCTTACAGGTTAGCAGTTTAAGATTATGAAATTTTCAAACTTTAAAATCTTCGTTTTAAAAAATCGTGCAGATTCGAATTAAAAATGAAATTAAAGCTTAAAATACAAGCTTTTTAGATAATCTTATGAGATCAGTAGCAATAATTTACGGATACTGTATAATTCCGTATTATTCAATTTTGTGTTACTTCCAACACATAAATTGATATATCTCGGGTTCTAATAAATGAAATCCAAAAATTCCGACAGGGCTTTAAACATTATGGTCGATGCAGGCAAAAAATCTGTTTTGTGAATGACAATAATAAAATTTAGGCATACGCGAGGAAAAAATCTAAAAAATTTCATAAAATTCCGGCATTTGACCTTCATTTTCAAGGACAAATGGTCACTTTTTTAAATCCGCATTATTTTTCCTTTGCTGTAAATTACATTCACTTTCCAATGCTACCACGTTCATATCTCTGTCATATTTCTATCCAAAGTTCTACGATTTTGTCCATGATCGAATCGAATTAGTACACTGTGCGCCGTCAGTAGCCAAATCTTCCGAACTCCATGGCCGAATCTCGCCACGCCGTCCGTTGCCGAATCCCCCGAACTCCGTGGCCGAATCTCCCGAACTCCGTGGCCGAATCTCGCCGCGCCTTGGTTTAAACTTGTCGGTTTACCCAGAAATCTATCCCGGTTCCTTCTTGGTGGCAGTTGTTGCAGACGAGGATTTCCGGGGATCTTTGCTCCTCTGGGCTTAAGCATGAGTTATCCCGAAATTGCAGGCAGCTATGGCATGCCCAACATTTCTCGTTCGCCGCATCCGTGTTGAGCGCCGCGGCTTCCTTCCTCTTTCCTTTTTGGAATGGTCTGCCGCATTTGGCGCATCTCGTCCCTTTTGGCATTTCCTGTGCTGCAAAGTCGTCCCCACGCTTTTCCGCTAGGGCCATCCTCATGTCTGTGCGTTCTTGCTCTGAATTACTCTCTGCCGCCTATAATGTTTCTCTAACTACTCGTGGTTCGAGATGCTCTTCCGTTGAATGCTTCATTTCTTCGGTTGCTCCCTGTTCTGCCACGCTTTCTGCTGCTTGTTCCACCTTTTTCCGTTCTTTCTTCAGTAGATACGCCTTCCTGTGCTGTTCCTTTTTGGCTTTTTTTCTTCCCTTCTCTGTGCGATATTTCGCTTCATATCTCCCTTCCGCGTCTCTCGTTTGTTTTAGTTCCTGCCGCTTGTTGTTTTTTCCTCTTCTTTCAGTTTCGCTAACATGTTGTTCCAGGTGTTCAACTGCTCTGTGAAGTATCTCACATTCCGACGAGCTTCGATTTGCCTCGCTAGGTTATTCTTTAGCTCGAGGCTCATGTTTTCGGCAGCTTCTCTTCTCTGCTTGAGGTTCTGCTGCTGAATGTTCCTTGGACGGTTCGCTCGGTGGTTGAGTCAACTCTGTTCTCGACTTCGGGCTTTGAGTGTTTCTCTGTTTGGTTTTTTTTTTCGCTAATGTTCGGCCGTTGCTTACGAGTTTATCGTTCTTCCGCTTTACTATTTCTTGTAACTTTCTTTTTCGTCGTCCCCTCTCTCTTTCTTTTGTTCTCTACTGCACTCGATATGTCTCCCGGTCTTTACTTCATCTTTCGTGCCTATGCTTAAATCTTAAGTCGCTTCGACTTCGCTTTTGCTAGGGGTTTTTTTTTGGGGGGGGGGAGGATTCTATAGGAAAAATCTATTCTACTCTCTCTCTCTCTTTTATTTTCTTTGGAGTTTTTGGTTTATTACTCGCGCCTTTGATAGGCCGAGATTGCTGCCTGAGTCTCCGACTCTGTGTGGTACATGTGTTCCCTCATAATTTTACTACTATGGAGGAAATGTCCATTGGGCGTGCATTTACGCGTACCTGCTCCCTTTTGTTTTGGGCTGTACTTTTACCGTCTTTGCTTTTATACGTTACCCTTATGTACTGGGATGGGGGGGAGTGGTGATTCTCTTTCACCTGCTGTATGTATACGGGCTTTTGCTCACATAAATCGGTTTATTGCGCTGTTTGCGGCGTTGAAGTTTATATTATATACAGATGGGTTTTGTTTACCCCAAAGAATGGTCATAAATGACAATAAATATTTCAAAATTTGAATTTACGACTGCCGGCATATCGGAGTTAGCAGTTTTTGCGAGAGAGGTTTCGAGTAAAAGTGCTTCTCCCTGCTAATATATTCAGTGTTTTTTTCTTCTAAATTTTCTGTGCGTCCAAGGGCCGCGGTAAAAGAAAAAGGCTGCTTTCTCTTTACCTTCTTTTCCGCTTTATTCGTTACTGCGTACATCTGACGGCTCTAGGAGCATCGCCGCTCTTTAAATTTTTCAACGTGTCTGACTTTTAGGGTGTTATCTTTTTGCAGTTTTACGTTATGCTTCTCGTAATCGATGTCTATTATTTCGTATGGTCCCTCGTATTCTACGTCGTGTTTTTCTTTTTGCGGCTCTTTCAACAGATAAACTATTTCTCCTGTGCGGAAATGTTTAGTGTTGAGCTTCTTGTCATAGTAATATTTTGACCTGTATTTCGCCTGAACTTGGTTCATAGCTGCCAGGGTTCGGGTTCGGGTTTGAAGCTGACTTAGATTTTCTGCGAGGTCTGCTATAAATACGCCGTATGTAAATAATTTTACTCTAGGCGAGAAGCTCGATCGTGATATTGCCGTTTTGTCGAATACTTTTTCATGCGGTGCATACCCTTTACTTTCATGTTCTGTGCAGTTGTATGGGTGCATGCATAGAGAAAGCCATTCGTCCCATTCGCTTTTCTCTTGCACATATGCATTTATATCCTCCGTTAGTGCGTGGTGCATTCTCTCTATAGCGCCATTGCTTTGCGGATGATAGACTGTCGTGCTGTATTTATCGATTTTAAATAATCTTGCAAATTCGTCCAGAAGTTTGTTTTGAAAATGCATTTCTTGGTCCGAAAGCAATGCTGTTGGTAGTCCGTAATAGTATATTACTTTCTCGGTTAGGACTCGCGCTGTACCTTGAGCGTTCGCGTTTTTCACCGGAACGAGAATTATGTATTTCGACAGCCAGTCTTGAATCGTAAGGATGTATTTGTTTCCGCTGCTCGTTGTGTAGAGCGGCCCATAAAAACCTATTGATATCTTTTCAAAAGGTTGCGAAAGCGTGTCTGATATTATGAGCAGTAGTCGTGTTTTTATCCACACTAATTTCCCTTCTTGGCAGTTCCTGCATCCCAGGACGAACTGTCGGACTTACAGTCGCATATTGCGCCAATAAAAATCCTTTGTGATTTTTAAGTAAGTTTTATTGATGCCTCGATGTCCTCCAACGGCAGCTTCATGGTATAACTTTATTACCTTGAATCGTTGTTCTCGAAAAGCACTGCGTTAATGGTAATCCATTAAAGACTTTAACTTTTGTTTAGAATTGCTCGGAAAAATAATTCCATTCCGAGCTTGTTAATATTGCCAGATCTTTCACTATGCCCATGCTTTTGATTCTTTTGGCAATTACTACTTGTTTAAGAGTTTTTAAGCATTTTTTGATGCCTGCTCTCAGCACTTTGTCGTCAACGAATTTTTTGATAGTTATACCCAATATTTTTGATTCATTATATTCTGAGACTCTTATCTCTCCCACTGAAATTTAGAAGACATTCAATTCTTCAGTGTTTATGTACTGGCGCTCTATTAGTGCTTCCAGGATCTCTGTGACGAAGTATTTATCTGCTGTCAATAAATACGCCAAATTTTCCTTGTATTTAAATGGGTGGCATTTGATTTTCATCAACTTCGAGAATGGCGGTGCTTCTTCGTCGTCATTTATTGCCCAGGACAGTTGTTCGCGTGATAGCGTTCGAAACCTTTGCTTTTCTTAATTGGATTATTTACGCACCCGTTAGATGCGCTGTCCTCTACGATCATAGCATTGTCGAGTGACGTAGGCGATTAAACTCGGCTTATCTCGCTCTCTATAACGCTCTGTGTTCGCGCTGCGCTCCCGGCGCCTGGCAAGACTGTGTCAAGGCCGGGCGATACATATGCTTCGCTTGCACTTTATTCCGTGCTAATATTCTCCGTTGGCGCCTCCCTGTCTTGCAGTGTCGGTGGCCAGCTGGGGTCTATGCTCATTTCGCTACCTGCTTGCGCGCTACTGGAGCTGTTGGTTTTACTCTGCTCTTTTCGTTTTTGTTGACGATTCCTGTCTCCATCCCGTCTTGCCTCTGTTTCTCTGGGCTGATTATCTGTCGATTATATCTCGAACAACGGAGTGTATTGCAAATTTTCCAGGTGCAAATGTATGAAATTTTTCGATGTATTTGCAACAAATGTGCATATACCGCGTGACACACTTAGCACGCACCACTTTTGACTTAAGTTTATTCGTAACTGGATAGAAGAATAAATGTGCTACAGGTCTCATTCGATGTTAAGATGCGATAAGAATTCAATGCTATTGCCAGAATTAATATAAAATTTTTGGTTCAAAAAATAAAAAAATTAATTTTTCGAAATAAATGTTTTTTTTAAATATTTCTGCCATATTCTTGTAGACGGGATAAAAATAAGTCGAAATAGTTGTGTTTGGTTAGCGATAATCATTTTATCGGTTCGTAATAAATATTAGAAATATTGATTATTCATCGTCGTTGCCGAAATTACGGGTCTTAAATGACCGTTCCAGTTCGGTTCGTCGTCGTCACGTTACCGAGCGGCGAGCCGAGTGCGGCAACTTCACTCCGGTCTCCGATGATCTCGGAAAAAGTATTTTTAAGGTTACGGAGAATACCGACGATACGGAGTTAGTGGGTAAGGCGCTTGCCTGCTAATACAAAGCGACTCAAGTGGTC